>JAMPIV010006371.1:147500-150540 GCA_024509875.1 Oreohelix idahoensis
CCCCCCTTTCACCCCCCCCCCCCCCCCCCCCCACCCCCCCCCCCCCAACCCCCCCCCCACCCCCCCCCCACCCCCCCAGACCCCCCCCCCCCCTACCCCCCCCCCCCTAACCCCCCCCCCCCCCCCACCCCCCCCCCCCCCCCCCCCCCCCCCCCCCCCCCACCCCCACCCCCCCCCCCAACAACCCCCCAACCCCCCCCCCCCCCCCCCCCACCCCCCCCCCCCCCCCCCCCCCCCCCCCCCACCCCAACCCCCCCACCCCCCCCACCCCCCCCCCCCCCCCCCCACCCCCCCCCCCCACCCCCCCCCCACCCCCCCCTCCCCCCCCGTCACCCCCCCCCTCACCCCCCCACTCAACCCCCCCCCCAAACACCCCCCCACACCCCCCAACCACCCCCCCAAACCCCCCACCCACCATAGAATTACACTTTTTTATTTTTTATTTATAATTTATAATTGCACTTTTTTTTTTTTTTTTTCCCTTTTAAATTTATCTACATCCCTCCATGTACGTAAAAATGCCCAACCCGATTCCCAGCGAAAGAAACCAAAACTAAACGGCCCAAAACAATCTTTAGCAACACATGTTAATCTAGCACATTAGAAGAACCTACGAAATCCCCCTACCCCAACAAAATTAATTTCCCGACCCTTACCGACAACAAACTCTTCTATCAAACCATACCTACCCCAAAAGCATATGATCTCATAGAGATTTAATGTCCTACCAACCACCCGACACACGCGAGTTCTACACTCAAGCCACATTTTTTATATAGCAAGACTTTTTAATATTATGCTAGAGATGTACTCACAACAAAAATTAATGGTATAATTGATATTGACCTGGAATAAAGATAAGGTTAATAGTGAGTTTTGTGAGGTGGGTGGCATTTGTTGATGCATGTATATTTTAATAAAACTTCCAATTATCGATGGTTAGACGAACATCTTTCAGTGGGTGGATGCAGAGAACAAGATTGGGTTGGATGGTATAATATCGTGCTTGGTTGGGTGAATGGATTTCTGAGGAGTTCAGCTTAAGGTCGTGGTTGTATATAAAGTCGAGGTTAAAAAAAAATACTATATTTGATGAGAATAAATGTCTTCTTGAGAAGTAATAACACACCCTGTCCAATGGTGGGGATTATGGTAAAAGAAAAAAACAACTATTATTTTAATTTTTGTGTGATTTATACATATAGCATCGTTAATAGTTTAATTTGTCCAAATGGGAGAATTTTTTTCGAGGTAAATGTTACATAGATCTGGAGGATGTTCAATAGTGTGTAATATCATTTATGAATAGAAACATTTTTACATTGCGACTATAACAATGCTGTCGTTTTCAGAAAATATTTTATTACTATTAGGAAGATCAAAATAGTCTACGTCCAACATGTCATAACTAATAGTACCAAGAGATGTTTTAGTAAATAGTAATGATGTGAAATTAGTGGCTTGTCGGGGTGATAAATCAAATATCTCTGAGGAGCGGTCAATGTTTTCCAGCACATAATCCACGTTAAAAACTTCTAGTCTATGTGTCTTGATGCTTTCGCTAATTATAAGCGTTTTTTTATTGATTTTAAAAAAACCATAACTCTGGGAATGTAGGGTATTTATACACTGTATCTAAGATTTACACACAATTAGATATTTGGCATGATTTAGTCACATTACACGCGTGATCTGGCAAGCATTTTGGTATCTGCATGCAGCTGCGTTGAATATCGCCGGCGCGGCCGATCGCTTTTTAGTGTTTTCGAGGCTTATGTGGCGCATATCTTCCCTTCTCAGCCCTCGCATATCCTTTAGATCCATCAGTCATTTGTTTTTTTAGAGTAACATAGTGTAAAGAAAAGATACAGAATGGAATTTAAAAAAAAATTTTTAAAAGGTCACCTTGCATATTTCAAAGTGTCTTTTCTTATAGAAAGTCACACATATATATGGTGTGTTTGGAGCGAACCGTCGCTGTAATGTTGCATATAGCCCTTTTAAAATCCAACAGTTAAGCGTAACAATTATGCCTGACGAAGCAGAACAAGGACTAGTGGTGTATGTTCAGAGTTACTGTCATTTGGTGTGAGACCAGCACAGAGATCATCTTGATACCATTTCTTTCTTCTTATTTATAGTGAATGTAATTTATTAGGCTTTTATTATTTACTTATAAATTTATAATAATATGTTGGATTAAACTATTCCCACGACAGAATTTAAAGCCAAATATGATTATAGAAACATGGATTAGAACCCCACTAAACGCACACTGAAACTGTGTCTGGTACTGAAACCAAATTCGATTCCGGTTTGCTTAAGAGATAAAACTTTTTAGAAGAAGGAAGATTATCTGTCTGACATTATTTATGAAGTCTTCTTATTCACACAGTATATCCTCATATAGTGTTCCAGTCTCGTGTTTTTAGTACTCTATAAAGGATAACCCTCTGAGGAACATATAGAGATCTGTAAAAAATGAGTATTCCATGAACAGAAAATAATGAATGCTAAATTACTGAAATGGAAAAAGGGTGGATCCATTGCCCGAGATAAACGAAATCAGTCTGTTTGCCAGACTAATAAAAGCTAAATTATCTTTCTCCATAAAATGGATCTGAGTAAAGGATACATTAATCAAGAGACAATTTAGAACATTTCCAGTATAAAGTCCATTGGATAAGTTAGACCATCAACCTTAGCTTTTTAGGTTAATCCATCTCAACCTCATATATGAGACCCTATGAGTTTAGAACATAGATTCGTCGGCTTATTTTCGGGATTGAAGACTGCCGCTTTCTTCCGCCTACCCTATGTTCAATGATCATCTTTAAATGGGATATAGAAAAGATTTAATTGGGATATAAACCCTTCCGGAATATTATATTAAAGTCCATCCCATGACGTTAATAATACAAATTTCATAATTAGGTATGAATCTTGTATATAAAGCAAACAAAAATCTTATTTGTGGAGGAACATATATGAATCTGTAAGTCTCTCATTTGATACTACTTCTGAAAAAAACATTATGCAA
>JAMPIV010006372.1:0-130000 GCA_024509875.1 Oreohelix idahoensis
GCTCAACAAAATTGGAATAGGGGAAGTAATCAAAATTACACTCAGAAGCGGAGTAATCCAACACATGATGGTTCTTCGTCTATGCAGTGGAGACAAGATGGTAGTTCTCGTAATTTTAGTGGTAATAATTTGAGACACTTTCGTAAAGGCTATCCAAATAATAACTATTCAAATTTTCGAGGTAATCATTCTCGACGTCAAGATTATGACGATGGTGAATTTAGAAACCGGGATTCAAACCGGAATGATGATTACAATAGGCAATATGATAACAATTACAGGGGAAATGATAGTCAAAATAATTACAGGGGAAATGATAATCGAGGTAGACCTAGGTTTAACAAAAAAAGACCTTACCAACAGGCAAACTCTGCGCAACAAGAGTTTGATGGAGCCTGTAATACAGTAAATGATAGTGGTAACTCTAGGGCTATCACTGGTTGTGCTTTCGATTTTGGGAGAGCAACTGAATGCCCCCAATGCTTAACATTGTTTGACTCATCAACTGTATCTACGCTAAGTTGTGGTCACCCTCTTCCTGCTCTACCTGCTACAGTTGCGCATGATGGGAGAGGATCTCTCATCTTACATAAAGGTCTAATAAATGATAGGCTAGTCTCAGTACTTTTCGATTCGGGATGTACTACCGTCGGGGTTAAGGAGTCTCTGATAGATCCTTGCTGTGCCACTGGAAAAACAATCAAATGTGTTACATTTGGTGGTACTATGGAAAGCTATCCTACTGCTATTATTAGGATTGACACTCCTTTCTTCACAGGAGATGTCCATGCATGTCTTCTTCCTAATCCTATTGCGGATCTTATAATCGGTCGTATTCATGGGGTTAAGGAATGCACCCCGCAACAAATTTCTAGTTGGGAAGAAAAAAAACATTCAAACGGTCAATGCAGTGGTGACAAGAGCTCAAGCTCTTAATCCCCCAACTTCATCTGATAATAGTAATGAAGTTGATAGCCAAGACGAGCACTTGGTGATTTCCCATGACTCGTTTGTTAAACGTCAAGAAGAGGATCCTTCTTTGAAGAAATACTTCCTTCTTGCAAAGAAAGGGGATCCCAATCAAAATACGAATCACAAATCGTATATCACTATGAAGAATGGTATATTGGTACGAATGGTACAACACTCGGACAAGTCTATGCACTCGCAAATTCTTGTGCCTAAGTGTATGAGAGCCTTAATTCTTCGGCATGCACACGATTGCCCAATGGGCTGATCACCCATTGGCTTGTCACACCGATTACGGAACTAAAAACAGTCGGCAGATGGATCTATTTTTGTTTTGGCTAGGCGTGAATAAAGCAAAACAGAGAAAATCAATCTTCTTGTTGCCTTAAGATGCCACACACGATTCTCTGAGCTATGCACTGTCGGTCTTTGGCTAAGGACGGAAGAAGAAGAAGAAGATGCACACGATTCTCAGTGTGCGGGACACATGGGTTTTTCCAGAACTAAAACTAGAGTCCTTGCGTCATTCTTTTGGCCATTCGTGAATAAAGACATCCGAATTTATTGCCGATCTTGCAAAATTTGTCAAGAGGTCAAGTCTAGAGGTCCGAGACATGCTGCTCCTATTCAGGCTGCAGATATTCCGATTCGGCCGTTTCAGAAAATGGCTATAGACATCATTGGTCCGTTCAAAATTAAGTCAGCCAGAGGACACCAATTTATCCTCACTTGCGTGGACATGTGCACGCGTTGGCCAGAGGCTATTCCTCTGAAGAGCATATCAACTGTCGATATCGCTGATGCTCTTTGGCTCGTATTTTCTCGTCTGGGATTCCCCGGAGAAATACTGTCGGATCACGGCACTCAGTTAATTTCGGACGTTATGTCTCAGGTAATGGCTACGCTAGACATTAAAAGGTCTCTCAGTAGTATTTATCATCCAATGTCCAATGGATTGGTAGAACGTCTTAACAGGACACTAAAGAACTTACTTGGCAAGATAACGGAGGATCATCCTGAAGATTGGGACAGGGTTTTACCTGCAGTCCTCTTTTCCTATAGAGAGGTTCCCAACGAGCATACAGGGTTTTCTCCTTTCGAACTTGTCTTTGGCGCGCAACCGCGCGGGCCAATGTCCTTGTTACACGATTTGATAACTTCCGATAATATTGACGATGATACACAATCGTCATATGAATATGTTATAGCTCTTAGAGAAAAGATTATCGAATCGTGCAGGTTAGCAACTTCATCTTCCGAATTTGCGAAAGAAAAAGCTAGGCGATTTGCTAATAAGAAAAGACGCCTACGTCAACTTTGTCCTGGAGACAAAGCATATGTCTTACTGCCCTCAGAGAGAATAGACTTCTCATTTCTTGGAAGGGTCCATACACTATAGTCTCGAAAATTTCTGATGTCGACTATATTGTCGATGTGGATGGAAGGCATAAAACCTTCCATATAAATATGCTAACAGAGTTTATTGAACGTCCAGACTATTTACAGCCTATTTTCCAGGCGACGGACGACTCTCCAGTTCAACATGGTCACATCTCATCCCTGTCTGTTATACAGGATGAGGAAACTATTTTTTCTGACGTGAACTTACCTCTTCCTACGATTCCACTTACTTCAACGGAATCGTGGAGAGACGTTACAGTCTCTTCCAACTTGTCTTTTGAGGAACAACGTCAAGTATCCTCTACGTTACAATCATATCAGGATGTCCTTACCGACATTCCTGGACACACAGATGTCATAGAACATGACATCATACTTACTGATCATAATCCGATCAGAGTAAGACCATACCCAATACCTATTCATTTTCAAGCACAAGTCGAGAAAGAATTGGATGAAATGATTCAACTACAAATAATTGAACCATCCACTTCAGCTTATTCTTCGTCAATAGTTATTGTTCGAAAGAAAGACAATAACATACGTCTTTGCGTTGATTATCGCAAATTAAATCAAGTTACGAAGTTCGATGCTGAACCTATGCCGTTATTAGATGATCTACTTATTAGACTTTCTAAAGCTAAATTCTTTACTAAACTAGACTTGTCGAAAGGTTATTGGCAAGTCCCACTGACGGAACACGCCAAACCTCTCACTGCTTTTTCGACACCTAGGGGTCTGTTTCAATGGAATTTTGTGCCTTTCGGGCTTATGAACGCCCCAGCGACTTTCGTACGCATGATGCGACGAATTCTATCAGATCGTGCAGATGTCATTGCATATTTAGACGACATCTGTCTTTTCAGCGATACTTGGGAAGAACACTATGTGGGTCTGAAGGAATTGCTATCTACTCTACGTGAGCATAATTTGACTGCTAAACCCTCTAAAGCTTTTGTTGGGTTTAGTGAAATTTCCTTCCTAGGTCATCGAGTTGGTCATGGTCTGTTGAAGACAGAGGACCAAAACATTTCAAAGATATTAAATATCTCGGTTCCGAAGACAAAAAAGCAAGTGCGTAGTCTCTTGGGATTGATACAATTCTATGGAAGATTCATTGAGAATCTGTCCTCCATTATGGCACCACTTTCAACGTTATTGAAAAAAGGTTCTCCTAATATGGTGCGTTGGTCCCAAGAATGCCAAACTTCATTGGATCAGGTTAAGAATTTGTTCTCATCTCATCCTATCTTAAGACTACCGACGATTGATAAGACTTTTGTCCTTCGTAGTGATGCCTCTTCCACTGGCATTGGAGCGGCACTAATGCAGGAATATTCAGGAACTCTGCATCCTGTAATGTATATTTCTAGGAAGCTGAATGCGGCAGAAAGGAATTACTCGGTTTTGGACCGTGAATTGTTGGCTATGGTTTGGTCCATTCTTAAGCTACAAAGGTTCCTTCTGGGCGCGCATTTCTTTATGGAAACCGACCAAAAAGCTCTTACGGCTATGCAAAGTAAGGATTTGAAGAGCTCGAGATCTACTCGTTATGCTATTGCTCTTCAGCCTTTCCATTTCACGGTGCGAGCTATCCGTGGTTCGGATAATGTGATGGCGGACATATTGTCTAGATGCCCACATGATTCCAGTTAAATCTTGTGTCCTAGTTTTTCCTGATATATTTTCAGACTTAGGTCTGTCCTTAATATCATAATATGTTGTAATACAAATGTATTTGGATGATGTTTAGATAATTTAACAAATTTCATTTTGTCCATCCATCAGTGATATGTTGCTAAAATAGCATTGACATTTGTATATTGCTATGATTATATTATTTAGTAATGTTTGATATATGATTGGTATTGCCAGCAACTTAGGTTTCTTGAATGGTATCCCTTAGTTTGTTTGGCTTAAAGGAAATATTTTCTCCTATGTTGGGAGATGATTTGTACCCTCTTCTATTGTACCTGATATTAGGTTCATTTTTTGCATGAGCACAGAAGTGATACTGGTGCTATCTTGCTCATGAACATATTAAAAAAAAAAAAAATTGCATTTTTTTTTTTTACAGGGGGGGTGGTAGTAATGTTGCTGTCATTTTCGACGGAGTCATCTGTCAAGTTATTTGCTTATGTTTGTATCATAAGTATAATTGTGTCTTTACCTGCGATGTCAGGTTGATTAGGGGTTGTCTTCCCTTGTTTATTCATTCATTGTGTTTGACCTTTAGGGTCAGAGGTTGTCAGTTCGGGCGTAGGCCTATGGGAAGGTTTTTTAAGCGGGAGTGAGATATACTTCCGGGAAGCCGGGAGGTCCTGTTTTTCTGAAGGGACCAAGAGTCCATTGTTTTTCGGGGAGAATCTTCGAAGTAACTGCTATGGCAGTTTTCCCCAGTGAATCTCTGTGCGTCGGGATGACGACAGAATTCCTTGTGTAGTTCTGAGGATTCATTTACCAGGTAATACCGACCTTTATGCATTATTACGCTTTTCGGTGGCAGAACATGTAAAGGATTACCTAGGGTGAACAGCAGTTCACGGATCCGCCATTTCAGAACTTATATATTTGTGCTCGAGGTAGCCATCCAAGACTGTTAGTCTTATATTGTCCAGAAATCCAGTGACGAAGATATATTGTGGGAGCCGCAGATTGGCGGAACTTCTATCTACAATAAGTATTACTGCAGGGTTGATGATAACCTATTTAACAGAAGTACACGGCCGACGTTAGGACGAGGCCTGTGCTTCCGGCTATTATACTACAGCCTGATATGTGCAATTGGCAGGGAGTGCCAAGTTGCACCTATGTGTCCAAGTGACCAAGGCATCTGACGCGTTTAGTCAGAGACGCCAAGGGCGACGCTACGAACTGTCATTATTGAAGAACTTTGCTATTGACCATGCACGTCTATTCTGATGTTTACCTTTTTGAATGCCAAATGTATACCTATCGATGTCAGGTCAGCATGACCTTGTTACACTGACTGTTCCTGTTGATATTATGTGTGTTCCCGTCAATAAATGTCTTGAAACATGCCTGCAGTGTCAAAGCATCCTTGATTACTGCATGTGAGAGTATGGGTTGCAGGATCTACATCTATACGAGCCTAAACACATTCGCGTCTTCATACGCACCCACACTCAATTCATCATACGCTCGCACTACACATCTAACAACATGTATACTGTCTTGGGCCAGTGATCACCTCAACAAGAGAAAAAAGACAGTTACACTTACATGTCTTAGTTTATCACTTGCAGGTCCTAGTTTAGTCGTATTTATGTAACTCTGTCTTAGTTTATTACTTGCAGGTCTTAGTTTATTACTTACAGGTCTTAGTTTATCACTTGCAGGTCTTAGTTTAGTCGTATTTATGTAACTCTGTCTAAGTTTATTACTTGCAGGTCTTAGTTTATTGCTTACAGGTCTTAGTTTATCACTTGCAGGTCTTAATTTATTACTTACAGGTCTTAGTTTATCACTTGTAGGTCTTAGTTTATCACTTACAGGTCTTAGTTTAGTCGTGTTTATGTAACTCTGTCTTAGTTTATCGCTTGCAGGTCTTAGTTTAGTCGTGTTTATGTAACTTTATCTTAGTTTATTACTGACAGGTTTTAGTTTAGTCGTGTTTATGTAACTCTGTCTTAGTTTATCACTTGCAGGTCTTTGTTTAGTTGTGTTTATGTAACTCTGTCTTAGTTTATCACTTGCAGGTCTTAGTTTATCACTTACAGGTCTTAGTTTATCACTTTCAGGTCTTAGTTTATCACTTACAGGTCTTAGTTTATCACTTACAGGTCTTAGTTTATTACTTACAGGTCTTAGTTTAGTCGCGTTTATGTAACTCTGTCTTAGTTTATTACTTACAGGTCTTAGTTTAGTCGTGTTTATGTAACTCTATCTTAGTTTATCACTTTCAGGTCTTAGTTTATCACTTACAGGTCTTAGTTTATCACTTTCAGGTCTTAGTTTATCACTTACAGGTATTAGTTTATCACTTACACGTCTTAGTTTATTACTTACAGGTCTTAGTTTAGTCGAGTTTATGTAACTCTGTCTTAGTTTATCACTTGCAGGGCTTAGTTTAGTCGTGTTTATGTAACTCTGTCTTAGTTTATCACTTGCAGGTCTTAGTTTAGTCGTGTTTATGTAACTCTGTCTTAGTTTATCACTTGCAGGTCTTAGTTTAGTCATGCTTATGTAACTCTGTCTTAGTTTATCGCTTGCAGGTCTTAGTTTCTCACTTGCAGGTCTTAGTTTATCACTTACAGGTCTTAGTTTATCACTTACAGTTCTTAGTGCATCACTTGTAGGTCCTAGTTTATCACTTACAGGTCCTAGTTTATCACTTGCAGGTCTTAGTTTATCACTTACAGGTCTTAGTTTATAACTTGCAGGTCCTTGTTTATCACTTACATGCCTTAGTGTATCACTTACAGGTCCTAGTTTATCACTTAGAAGTCTTAGTTTATCACTTACAGGTCCTAGTTTATCACTTTCAGGTCTTAGTTTATCACTTGCAGGTCTTAGTTTATCATTTGCAGGTCCTAGGCATCTCTTGTAGGTCCTAGGTTATAACTTGCAAGTCCTAGTTTATCACTTGTAGATCCTAGTTTATAACCTGCAAGTCCTAGTTTATCACTTATAGGTCCTAGTTTATCACTTGCAGGTCTTAGTTTATCACTTGTAGGTCTTAGTTTATCACTTATAGGTTCTAGTTTATCACTTGCAGGTCTTAGTTGATCACTTGTAGATCTTAGTTTATAACTTGTAGGTCCTAGTTTATCACTTGCAGGGCTTAGTTTATCACTTGTAGGTCTTAGTTTATCACTTGCAGGTCCTAGTTTATCACTTGCAGGTCCTAGTTTATCACTTGCACGTCTTAGATATCTAGACAGCTTTTGATATCTCGACAGTTTTAGATGATCTTACCAGTTTACAACAGCATAACAGCTTTTGATATACAGACATAATTTATTTGATATCTAGACAGTTCACGAGGTCTAGACAGCTGATTATATTTGCACAGTTTACAATAGCTGGACAACTTTATGATATCTAATCATGAGAACACGTTGGCGAAAATCTAAGACAATTTGGTTACCAACAGTCCGAAGACAGTGATATTTCAACAGGAAGAAAATAGGGATGCACTATAGGCATCTAAATACAATAACTCCGACAGAACAAAGACTAAGTCTTTCAACCAACCAATTCCCCACTTGTTTCCTACTTTTTTGTTGCCTGCCCCATGTCGAGTGCTGATAATATCATCATCATCATTATAATCACCCCCATCATCATCATAATCCCACCATCTCCACCATCATCATCATAATAATAAACACCACCATCATCATCACCATCATCGTCATCATTACCACTTTCAGCATCATCATCACTATCATCATTATCATCACCATCATGATCATCATTATCATCATCATTACCTTCATCACCATCATCATCGTTACCACGATCACAATCACCATCCCCATCATCATTACCACGATTACCATCATCACCATCATTGTCACTATCATCACCATTATTATCATAATCATCACCACCATCATTATCATCATCACCAGCACCATCATCATCACTATTATCATCACAAGAAAAGGAAAAGCCAGTAAGTGATAAACAAGAAATCCTTTTCTTGTGACGCACTCTCCCTTCGGCAGGCGTGGTAGGTCTTGGCTACATTCTGACTTTGTGTAATTAAACATGAGTTATTATTTATTTTTAAAATATTATCTACCACAAGATTATAAAAACGTATGTGTAAATATAATTTGGCATCAAACGTAAGGCTAGCAGAGATGAACATATGTGAGGATGCATCCGGCATGTATACAACCAGCGCGTTACAGGAACAGTTAGCATTCATACCTTTCGACATTTGCTGGGGGAGATTGAGCACCCATTGTTTGCACGGAATGAAATGAGGTCGATTATGATGAATAACAATAACTTCCACAGTCTGTGTTAGTTATTACATTAATAGTGGTTAGGTCTGCAGTTTTGATGTGACATTCTGAGGGGTTCATAAATATTCACATTTAGAGCAGTGTGTGTGTTTTGTCTTCTCCAGAAATGAATAATGCAATATAGTAAAACAGTATATAACAAGAACTAAAATTAATATGTAAGAATCCATGATGGTGTGAGGCAAAGGGGTACTCTGATGGGGTGCTCGTGTGGATGATGGCAGATAATTGGTGGATGCGGTGTAATCTCAGACACCGCTGGGCTTTCTCACTTCTTTTCTCCTTGTTAACAACAGAAAGGTTGTGAGTGACTTTATTTTGTTTGTTTGTTTGTTTTCAGTAATTGTTTGTTTGTTCGTTTCTTTTTTTATTATCATTGTTTGTTTGTTTCTTCCAAAGGGGAGGTCACATTCACATAAACATTTTTGGTTTTAATTTACTCTATTTGGACTGAGTGGAGGCGGGAAGAAATTACTATATTGTCTTGAATTTATTACACTATATATCCTAATTATAACCCCTCAAGGGTTGAACAGGATACTTTGCTTAAAAATAAAAATAAAATTATTATTGTTTAATGTAGCACAGTGGTTAGTGCACTAGCTGCACAACGTCATCAAGTTCTGTGATTCTTTCACAACTTTCATCTTGTAAAAATTATAAGATTTTTTTTTCGGCTTTAATTTGTATATATGTTTAGTGTACTTCAATCTACCAGCATTTATCGACATCAAGCAACATGAATTCTAGCTATATTATGGAGATCTAAGCCCCGTTGTAAAGGCAATCTAAAGTTAGAGTGTGCCATTTTCTTGGAGTGATATTCTGTATTTTCTATTCTAGCTTCGGTATTCTGTGAGTTTGATTTGGTTACCCTGGTTACACTACTACTGCTGCAAACACGGCCAGTGTAGAAGTAAACTGCTTGTCATTTGTGTGTGTGTGTGTTTGTGTGTGTGTTTGTGGGTGTGTGTGTGTGTGTGTGTGTGTGTGTGTGTGTGTGTGTGTGTGTGTGTGTGTGTGTGTGTGTGTGTGTGTGTGGTAAACATACACAATAACAAAACACTGTTTCTAAGAATCTAATTCTAAGTTCTGTTGTTTACTAACTTTAATTTATGTACACTAGAAAAATTTAATAATTTTTCAGTGTTAATTTTTTTGGTCACGCCTAGTTTTCTTTACATATTTTAGGGAGTTCAAGAACTTCAATAAAATAAACACTCAAGAAATGAGTTAATTTATGTTTTTTGCTTATGTGGAAAAATAAATCATATATAAAATTATACACAAGGGAAACTAAGATAAAAGTTACCAAAAACATAAGGACATTTAGTCCAGGGTGAATTAAGTTTTGTGATAAAGACACGAGGGTGAATTAGTTAAATAAGTTTAAAAATAGGAAATAATTAAAGTACTGGTTTAAAATGTACCATGACAGTGGGATCGTGTGGAACATTTCAGATCCGTATGTCATCTAAAACCTAGTGAATCAAGGGATCAAAGATTTGAAACATCCAAACGATGCTCATATCAACTGTTTAAAAACTGTTTCAAAATGTTTAAAAAGAAAATTATATTCCGTCACGTGTGAAGTACTTTCCAGAACTTGCACCCAACCTCTGTTCCCATCAGGCGGGGGTTAGAATCCGTTACTTCATAAACGAGATCGCATTTTTTGGTACCAGAGCGATAATTGATGCCAGTACATTCGGACAGACCAGCGCATATTGTCCCGCAGTCAACAAGATGGGTACTTTCCAAAAGTGCGATGGAGTGCTCTCCCGTGTAGCAGTAGTCAGATATAGCTGTCATAGGTGTGGTCACAGGTTCTGGCAAAATAAGCAGAGATTTTATAAATTATAGAGCAGATGACCTGAGGAGTCGGAACATGCACATTTAACAAAAGATTATGTTTTGTGTTCTGAAACAAATATACGTACAGTAATGCGTCTATACTGGGACAAAGAACAATGAAAATTCGAAACGTTACGGCAACAAGGCCTTCGTCAGGGACAAACGAAAAATAACAAAAGAGAACAAAAAGGAGAACTAAGTTAAATAAATTAAGATGAATAAAACATATTTAAAAAAAAAAAGATAGATAGACTTTCAATCGGGGGCTGGGTTTAACGAAAAAGGTGTTGATGTTACTTACGGTGTACTCATGTTTGGTCGTACTGTGTTGTATTAATCATGTCATGTGAGTGGTGTTTTATATTGTGCTGATGTTTTGTAATGTGGTCGTGGTGTTTTACAGATATATATATAAAGATAGCGTTGTTTAGTCCCAGTCTACCTCTCTTACCATAGAGATTCCAGAAGCAGGAATGCCATGTAACCCAACCAACATATTTTCTTAATGTGTGTCGTATCCATCGCCAGCGGCTGCTTCTAATCTCTTGTTCCGATTGCCCGTGTTTGATTCTTGGAATCATTTCCATACTGGTGTTCTTTTCACCCGATTTCAGTTCTTCCATTCTGCACAAGAACCAGTATTTGAAAGAACATATAATAATCTTCCGCTTCATCTTTGGTCTTTGGTCGCAGACTGACAAAAGAATCAGTGGCCATCACGCCTGGTGGTATCTTGTAGGGCTGCAACAAACAGTCTCCCCTTTGCTCCTGCTGCAGCCATCGTTCGTGTGGTGCCCGAACTCCGGTTCATGCTTTACATCTCTGCCTCCACCGTTCTCCGTCAGGTAGCTTTTGACCTTTCTCCACTGGCAGTCACTCATCCAGTCTCAGACTCCGAATGTCCGTCTCCCAGCAACTTCTGTTCATCTGTTGCTGTTTCTGTAACGTGTGTGTGTGTGTTTTTATTTACATAGACAGGTGTCTTGACCCTGTGCTAATACCCCCAACCTGAAGAACCAGTGTGACAGCTTTAATCTGACCCCAACATATAATAATAGCGAATTTTAATCGTAAGCGCTACGTAACAGGCCAAAGTAGCGTGCTTGAATGGCAACTTAACAGACCAAAATAAACAGATCTGCCTACACATGTACTCACTGTAAGTCCCAAGCAAAGGATGATCTTGGTTCGGTTCATAGGTCAGTTGTCATCTTTGTACTGATTGTATACACTCTGGATAGATCCTCTCATACGTCCATCAGCGCTTGTCTGTGATGATTCCATCGATCGCAGCGTCATTCTCTAATTGGCGATCATTAATTGCCATCAGTATATCTCCCTAATCCATATAAGTGCAACTTTTATGGGTGCTTTTGAAACTAGTCTGTCAGCTCTTTCATTGCCGCGGATCCCTGCATGACCAGGACAGTAGATCCACACCAGTTCCTGAAGATTCGAAGCTTCTATTGAGGGTTTCCATTCATGCTGGCTGGAGTCATCCATTTTGGACCTTCTGAAGCATGAATTGTGAGTGTGATACAATAACTGCCCTTGTTAATGAAGTCTCAGACAGCCACGTTAAAGCTGCAGTAGCTACCTCTACCTTCATTCTCATGCTGGAGGTTGTTATCCTGTAAGTCCCGCTATGTTCAGCGACGATTCTGCCATTTACCCTAGCAGAGAAGCCCCACCCTGATTTCTCACCACGGATTACAGACCCATCAGTATAAACAATGGCATCATCGTCCCTATCATGATCATTTATCACTTGATCAATTTCCAGCTCTGCCCTCCTATTGGCCCAATTTCTACATGTCGCAAAATTGGTTTCAAGTCATTGCAAACGTGTTCAGGTAGATTTATAAACCCGTCAACAATTGATTGACCGCTTTCAAAATGGCGGCGTATCAGCGGAATGTGTATCAGACAGAGGAAATCGCCAAGGATAAATAAAAGCAGAAGGGAATCAGTATGAAAAGGATTTTACATTTTAGTACAGGGAAGGATTGTGTATAACTGCATATAAGAAGGAACGGTAGGAAGTTCTCATTTACGGAGATATATGCGTATTTCGGCTGCCCACAGTTACGCGGAAAGCATGTAAACCCACTTCTGTTCTAAATATTAAAATCAACAAATAACCATTTGGGAAATTACATGGATAGGAAGGTAGAGAATTATCAACTGTATAAAACTAGATAAGATGGAACAATATGGATATTATATATGCCGAGAATGAGAAAGGCAAAATTTCAGTCGACGCACAGATCGGCTGAAATCGATGTTCGGGAAAGATTTTTTAGGCCTAGTTCTAGCTGTGACGTCAGTACCCTCCGATACGCTCGCGCTATGCGTATATAAGCGTTTCGGTAAAACTCTGAGAACACACAACGAAAGAGGTTTGAGACAAGACTGAGGGCAGATAACGCCACGACTCTAAATCCATCTGAAGTGTGAGCGGATCGCCAGAAATTTTCAGTCAAGTGTCTGGAGTTGGAGGGTTCCATGAAATAACTCAAACCAGACTGTCCAGTATCAGAAGCCTGTGTTGTTCATCAGAGGCCATCCCACAAAAGTGCAGGACCCCAAAGAGTGAACTTCAACTGGTCATTGGCATCCCTACTGTTGGGTCTACCAAGTCTGATATCAGCAAAGGACAGTTCAGTGTCAGCAGTATCAAGTTGAACAGATAAGTGTCAGTTAAGACACTGACCACCAATATATAAGAAACAGCTAATAGTGAAAATCCATAGTTCAGTCAACTGATGACAATTAATTGGAAAGTCAAGAGACTAAAAACAGTGATTGCAGATTGCAGTAACTTTAATATTCAAGATCTTGAATTCTAAACAGACAATAATAGTAATTGTGTGAATACTTTTATATATATATATATGTGTATGCTCTTTTCCTACTAGTAGAAATAGAATATTAGTGTAATTATTAAACTATTTTACCTGTACCTGAGGATTTATTCACTTCTTCCATTTGTGGTTTCAGTGAATGTTCATTTTACTTATCCCCTAGAATATAAGTAATCATAAGATAGTCATAGGGAGGAGACGCCTTAAATCCTGGTACAACTTCTTACCAACTGGCCAGGGTTTTCACAGTCTGACTATTTCTATGATAGCCATACACCAGTGCTTATTTCTAAGACTGGGGTATTACTTGTAAGACCAGAACTCTATACTGGCATAATCTTACATAGATAAATAATTTTAAATACCTCCCGCTACAGTGGGGGCTCGTCCGGGATATCTGTGATATTCCAGAGCCAACTTTCTATTTCTGCTGTGTAGAATATTTTGTTTTGTAAAATTTTTTGGAAAGAGTAACATAGTAGGAAATAATTATATTTTTAGGAGTACCATTGAGTACAGATAAAGAAAGCTGTTTCATATATGGTGAAATCAGTTTAATTAACTTTAATTTTAACTAAGTTAATTATATTGTAGTAAATTAGTTTGCATGTCCTCAGAAGAGACCCCGATGCCATCACAAGAACAGCTATGCTTTGGACCCCTGAAGGAAAGCGAAAGAGAGGCCGACCAAAAACAACTTGGCGGAGGACTGTGGAGGCTGAGATGCAAAGAATGAACCAGAGTTGGGGCACTGTACGAAGGATGGCCACCGACCGTGCAAAGTGGAATCAATTTGTTGTTGCCCTACAAGACGCCACTAGGCGTGATGGCCACTGACTGCTTTGACGGTCGGTGGTTAAGGATCGAAGAAGAAGAAATTAGTTTGAGTAAGATCACTTGCCCTACTAGACTACAGATACATCATGGCTGACTTGGTCAAATTTAGGTCTGCTACACTGCAGGTGGGAAAAGAGCTTGGCATGGATGGTGACGCTCTGATCCGGTATGTCACGACGGAATGTGAAAACTACACCGAGAGAGAAACAAAGCAATTAGAAGCAGAGAGAGAAACAAAGAAATTAGAAGCAGAGAGAGAAGCCAAGAAATTAGAAGCAGAGAGAGAAGCCAAGAAATTAGAATTAGAAGCAGAGAGAGAAGCCAAGAAATTAGAATTAGAAGCAGAGAGAGAAGCCAAGAAATTAGAAGCTGAGAGAGAAGAAAGGAGGTTACAAGCAGAGAGAGACCATGAGCTGAAAATGAGACAGCTTGATCTTGAACTTCAGGCTGGGACTATCACCCATGGTAATAGCTCACCTCATTCTGCGAATAGCTCTTTTCAGAACACAGCAAATGGGGCCATGAACTTCCACCTAGATCCATTTGTTGAAAAGGAGGACGCAATTGAGTCGTACCTGGATAGGTATGAAAGGCTAGCCTCTACATATGGACTGGAAAAGGAAAAATGGAGTCTAAAGTTATCCCAGGGATTGAGAGGTATTGCATATGATGTGTTTCTGAAACTCCCCAAAGAAGATCAGGAAAATTATGAAATACTAAAGCAAGCCTTACTGATCCGGTATGAAAAGAACTCTGAGGCATATAGGAAGAAATTTAGAACTTCTAAACCTCTACCTGGAGAAACATATAACCAGTTCTCAGCTAGGCTAGAAACGTATTTGTTGAAATGGAGTAGTTTAGGTAAGTATCAGAAAACCTACGAGGATCTGAAAGAAATGGTTATGTTAGAGCAAGTGAAAGATTCCATGTCTCAAGAAATGAGGAAATTCCTTATGGAACAAGGAGCAGAGAGGCTGGAAGACATTTTGAAATGTGCAGAGAGATACCAAGCAGCTCAAGCTGAATTGGTAGGAACAAAAAGGAAGCAGGTAGAAGGATATAAGCCACCACCGCAGAATACCCAGTTTGACCAGAAGGATCATCCATACAGAAATAAGCCAAGATTTGGTAATAAGGACAAGAACCCTCAGACTCAGGAAAAGAAACCCTACAAACAGGGAGATAAGTGGTGCAAAATTTGTAAGATGAGCAACCACAACACTGTAGATTGTAGAAGGAAAACCCCTCATCACGCTGCATGTTTAGCAACAGGGAATAGGACAGATATGATGGAACTGACAGGGAGTCAGAATAGCCTCCGTCATCCCCCTGTGAGTGAGCTCGTAACCGTGAACGGCACTCGAGTCATGTGCTTATATGATACCGGCCTGGATTTCGACTCAGTTGTGAGTTCAACCCTAGTGCACTCTGATCAAATTACCACAGAAACCGTGGAAATACAAGGGGCAACTAAGGGAACAGCAACCATGACACTTCCTATAGCTAGGATCAATGTGAAATCTCGCTACGTGGAAGGAGTGATAACAGCCGCAGTGATAGATGACCCTATATACCCGCTGATATTGGGGTGTAGGTATGTATTTTTGGGTGACCCAGTAAAACCTGTTGTCCTGGCAGCAGTCCAGACCAGGTCGAGCACCAAAAACGAGGAGGAAAATCCTAACAATACTCAGCCAGAGCAGATGAAAAAGGCTCAATCAGAAGATGACACATTGAAGCCTTGTTTTGGCAAATTGCCAAAGGCCCATAACCCTCCAGAAAAAAGGAGACTTGTATATGAAAAATGGACTACTGTATAGAAAAGCTGGTACAGGACCTCAAGGACATGGACAGCTGGTAGTACCAAAGTCATACAGGGAGAAAGTTATGGAGCTCGCACATGCTATTCCATTTAGTGGACACATGGGAATTGGTGCCACAAGTCAACGGATAGCTTGTCACTATTACTGGCCAGGGATCACGGAAGATATCAAACGATATGTGAAATCTTGTCCAGAGTGTCAACGTGTAGCCCCCAAGCATGGGACTGCACCAGCAACTCTAGGAGAAATGCCAATCATGGGTACTCCATTCGAGAGAGTTGCAGTGGATATTGTTGGACCCCTCACTAGGACTAAGAGAAGGAATAGTTATATCTTAACTCTAGTTGATACATGCTCTATGTGGGGGAGAGGCCGTAGCCATGGCATCTATAGATTCTAAGCATGTGGCAGAGGCATTGTTGACCATATTCACCCGGTTAGGCTTCCCACATCAAATATTGACGGACAATGGTTCCCAGTTCAAGGGAAAGCTAACCCAAGAAGTGTTCAGGATTTTTCAAGCCAGACATTATCATTGCTCTCCTTATCACCCACAAGGAAATGGTCAAGTCGAGCGGTTCAATGGTACGCTCATTTCTATTCTCAGGAAGCTGGCAAGTGAAAAAACCTGAAACATGGGATGTATACTTACCCGCTGCATTATTCGCATACCGGGAAGTCCCACACAATTCCACAGGAATGGCACCGGCCACATTGTTGTTTGGTCGGCCTATAAAAGGTCCACTGGAAGCATTACTGCGGACTTGGACAGATGAGAAGGCAGAGGAAAGTGTCACCTCATCAATTCAGTATGTAAATGAGTTGACCACTCGACTGAAAATGGGCTGGAAATTGGCTAATGACAATCTTCGCAGAGCCAGAAAGAAACATACTGAATACTATAACAAGAAAGCAAAGGATAGGGAACTTGCTGTTGGAGAAAAAGTGCTTCTTCTATTGCCCAGCAGTAACAACAAACTGCAGATTGGTTGGCAGGGTCCATATAACGTGCTAGAGAAAATATCGAGGACTAATTACAAAATTGACAAGAAGGGCAAAGAAAGGGTGTACCATGTTAATCTGTTAAAGAAATATTATGACAGGACATCAACGGAGGTAGCTCATATGATGACTCTGGCCATCGCAACCGAAATGAAGCATGAACCACTAACCTCAATAGAGTATCCATTAAGACCGACTGAGACATATGAACAAGTCAAAATTAGTACTCAGTTAACTCAGGAACAGAGGGAGCAAGTTAAAGAGGTTTTTTAAAACACATGCAGATGTGTTAACTGATAAACCAGGATGCACCAACTTATTGACGTATGATATGAAGGTCATCGATCCAACACCGATCTGCATGAAGACCTACCCTATACCATATGCCAAGGCACAGGCATTGAAGGAGGAAATTGATTATTTGTTGCAAGAACAAATCATCTCCAAGTCAGAATCACCTTACAGTTCAAGTGTTGTACTGTTGAGAAAACCAAGTGGAGAACACCGACTCTGTATCGATTACCGGAAATTAAATGCGATCACTGAAACCCAAGCTGATCCATTACCGGATACCAATCAGCTGTTCTCGAAGCTAAGTACTGCGAAATATTTCTCTAAGGTCGATTTAAGTAAGGGATATTACCAGATTCCTGTCAAACCCGAGATCCGACACATGCTGGCTTTTAGCACTTCGGATGGACACTATGAATTTAATGTACTACCATTCGGGTTGAAAAACGCACCAAGCGTATTTTCAAGGATGATGAGGAAATTGCTGGAACCCTTGAACAACTCTAACATCACCAACTTTATGGATGACATTCTCATAGCCACGGAAACATTTGAGGATCATCTACATTCTCTATCAAGGTTACTGGGTAGACTCAGAGAGGCAGGTTTGACTGCTCGTCCAACAAAGTGTGTAATCGGATGTCAGGAATTAGAATTTTTGGGACATACAATTTGTCATGGAAACATGGCTCCTGATCCCAAAAATATAGAAAAGTTAAGGAATGCACCTAGACCACAGACAAAAAAGGATGTGAGGTCGTTCGTATCCTTAGGAGGATTCTATCAAAAGTACATCAAAGACTTCAACACCTTATGTGCACCTTTGACGGATCTGACAAAGAAAGGGAAGCCGGACACAATAAAGTGGACTGCAGAGTGTGAGCATGCATATTCAGAGTTGAAACATAAACTCACTAGTAGGCCTATTTTGAAGTTACCCGATCTGACGCAAGAGTTTATAGTACGGACTGATGCAAGCAATGTAGGAATTGGGGCCGCGCTTTTGCAAAAATCTCAGACCCAGAATGAGGAACTGTTTCCTGTTGCTTATGCCAGCCGCAAGTTGAACGCGGCAGAACAGAATTACTCTACTATAGAGAGGGAATGTTTAGCATTGGTGTGGGCCATCAATAAGTTTCAACCCTATTTGTATGGCAAGCCATTTGTGGTCCAGTGCGATCATCAACCCCTGTCATTTTTGGCCTCATCACGTCATGCAAATACTCGCTTACTAAGATGGTCATTATTGATTCAGCCATACTCCTTCACTATTGAATATATTCCTGGAAAACAGAATGTGGGCGCAGATTTTCTCAGTCGCCATCCCACACAGAGTTGGAGCAAGATAGAAGGAAGGAAAACTGACTTTGGAATGGTCGATTTGCAATTGTCTTGTACCCAATAGTTAAGCTAGATATCATCCAGCTTAAAATATGGGGGAGCTATGTCGCAAAATTGGTTTCAAGTCATTGCAAACGTGTTCAGGTAGATTTATAAACCCGTCAACGATCGATTGACCGCTTTCAAAATGGCGGCGTATCAGCGAAATGTGTATCAGACAGAGGAAATCGCCAAGGATAAATAAAAGCAGAAGGGAATCAGTATGAAAAGGATTTTACATTTTAGTACAGGGAAGGATTGTGTATAACTGCATATAAGAAGGAACGGTAGGAAGTTCTCATTTACGGAGATATATGCGTATTTCGGCTGCCCACAGTTACGCTAAAAGCATGTAAACCCACTTCTGTTCTAAATATTAAAATCAACAAATAACAGTTTGGGAAATTACATGGATAGGAAGGTAGAGAATTATCAACTGTATAAAACTAGATAAGATGGAACAATATGGATATTATATATGCCGAGAATGAGAAAGGCAAAATTTCAGTCGACGCACAGATCGGCTGAAATCGATGTTCGGGAAAGATTTTTTAGGCCTAGTTCTAGCTGTGACGTCAGTACCCTCCGATACGCTCGCGCTATGCGTATATAAGCGTTTCGGTAAAACTCTGAGAACACACACAACGAAAGAGGTTTGAGACAAGACTGAGGGCAGATAACGCCACGACTCTAAATCCATCTGAAGTGTGAGCGGATCGCCAGAAATTTTCAGTCAAGTGTCTGGAGTTGGAGGGTTCCATGAAATAACTCAAACCAGACTGTCCAGTATCAGAAGCCTGTGTTGTTCATCAGAGGCCATCCCACAAAAGTGCAGGACCCCAAAGAGTGAACTTCAACTGGTCATTGGCATCCCTACTGTTGGGTCTACCAAGTCTGATATCAGCAAAGGACAGTTCACTGTCAGCAGTATCAAGTTGAACAGATAAGTGTCAGTTAAGACACTGACCACCAATATATAAGAAACAGCTAATAGTGAAAATCCATAGTTCAGTCAACTGATGACAATTAATTGGAAAGTCAAGAGACTAAAAACAGTGATTGCAGATTGCAGTAACTTTAATATTCAAGATCTTGAATCATAAACAGACAATAATAGTAATTGTGTGAATACTTATATATATATATATATATATATGTGTATGCTCTTTTCCTACTAGTAGAAATAGAATATTAGTGTAATTATTAAACTATTTTACCTGTACCTGAGGATTTATTCACTTCTTCCATTTGTGGTTTCAGTGAATGTTCATTTTACTTATCCCCTAGAATATAAGTAATCATAAGATAGTCATAGGGAGGAGACGCCTTAAATCCTGGTACAACTTCTTACCAACTGGCCAGGGTTTTCACAGTCTGACTATTTCTATGATAGCCATACACCAGTGCTTATTTCTAAGACTGGGGTATTACTTGTAAGACCAGAACTCTATACTGGCATAATCTTACATAGATAAATAATTTTAAATACCTCCCGCTACACTGCACTCTCTACCAAGGTTGATGATGGCTTCTTTATAGTTAGGCCAGTTTTCTTCTGATTTACTCCACTCTTCCCGTTTCAATATATTTTCAACTGTTGTCATCCGCTTAATCGTTGTTTCTGCCTGCGCCATCCATGATATCTCCCGTTTTAATCTCGCTCCCTTAATATCAGTTTAGTTTCAATGTATTTTTTGTCTGTTGTTACTCGCATATAGGCTTTTGACTTGACCATCGCATTTCTGTATCTAATTGACAGTAATCCAAGCATGTATCGTAAATGTACATTAGCCAGATATCCACTATCACAATACTCGTTTTAACTGCAAGAAGAGCATCAAACCTTACAGGTGAAAAATATTAAACTTTGTGTAAACAAACTTGAAAAAAGAAGCATTAAAAAATATCCATACCAGAACGAATATCAATTGCAGCTAGATGAAAATGTTTGATCATCTTTAAAACTTACCAGTTTGTGAAAAGGCAGCAAGGCAATAAATAATAAAAAAACAATGACAACAAGAAAAGGCGAAATCATCGTTTGCTCGAGCCTATAGAGCAGTTATCGGCAACCAGTCGATCCAGATCTACTGGTAGATCACATTGCAGTGGATGTTTTGGTAGATCTTTATGTGACCGCCGGGGGAAAAAATACTTTATAAACTATGAAAATTTCGGACCAGACCTCTCCCGTCGGCATGTAAAATCACAGTGTCCCCGGGATCATTGCCACTATGAAAATTCCCTAGCAGGCAAATGAACTGCTTGAGATAGGAACGTGATCTTTTCTTTGAAAGGTTCATTCTGCACGCTCCTTTTTTTTCCTTTAAAATTCACATACACATGCGCGCGCTCACGCACACGCACGCACACACACACACACACACACACACACGCACGCACGCACGCACGCACGCACGCACGCACGCACGCACTATCACGAGATGGATTTCGGGGCGACCTCTTTCCTATTTCTCTTTCACTACGGCAGTTCTTCTTCTTCCGTCCTTAGCCACCGACCGTCAAAGCAGTCAGTGGCCATTACGCCTAGTGGCGTCTTAGGGCAACAGCAGATAGGTTTTCTTTGCCATTGTTTCCCATCACACCTATTGGCGTCTTTAGGGCAACGGCAAATCAATCCATTTGCTGTTGTTTCCGTAATCGAAGTGACTGGCAAACGGGTGATCAGCCCGTTGGTACTACGGCAGTAATCAGTTACATTTGTTGCCCTGATTTTATTGCGATTTTTCCGAGTCGCACCCTTTTCTTTCTATGCTAGGAAGCAGATAGTTGATATTGTCAAAATATTTGACACTCCTTGTTGCTGTATACATCACATTTACTAGGCGCGGCACAGCTTTACTGAGATTAAGCGCAGGTAAACCCATATTGGTCTATTTAGTTTTCGTATACAGTTGTGTGCTTAAGCGAGAGATAACAAGATTACTCGTCTGTGCAACACATTTTGGACAGACACATTTGACATAATCGCTTCCTGTCCGACTTGCTGTGACAAGATTACTTTAGATAGTAATAATTTGTTACATCTGAAACACATTGTCGTATGAGTTTACAGATGTGTTGGTGAGTTCGCCTGCCAGGGATCAGATATTTTCATGCCATATACGGAAGACTTGACCCCTACATTACGTTCACAATTTTTCCATGTCAGGAATATTTTGAAATCGCTTCCCCTCATCATTTTTGTTTGAAACGATTGGCGCTTTCTTAGCGTCGCCACAAACAGATGAGGGGGCAGGACAGTGAATATAACCTGACACGTTTCAGTGTTAAGACACTGAGATTCACGCTTGCCAAGAAGACACCCGACTTGTCACTAGTTAGAATCAGGATTCCATCTTATCAGACCGGACAACTTTTATTGGAGTATCCCTAACGACTTACAAAACAGCCCAGAAAATGTATATCATTTTAACAAGGAAACCGGGACTGAGGAAACTGAGAACACACGGAGTCAGAGAGCGAAGTAAAGTTAAAATTAACGACCCCAAGTACACGTGTACAAAGGCATCGGCTAGTGCTTTACTTCACTCATCTGAGCAAAAAGTATGTGAGCCAGGATCGACGTAAGTTGTCATTTTACATTCTACATTTTCATTACTAACATATGAACTAATATGTATATATTACCATGTGAATATTAATATGTGAAAATCGCTAGTGGATGTCCCAGTCATTTGAGGCTGGCAACCTCAGCGCATAGAATGATGATTTCATGAACCACCATTGCACGGGCTGGCGACTGCTTTATTGCTAGTTTCTTAAGGAGAACTAAACGCATCAGTAGTCCCAGGTTCCATAAGGAGCAGGGAGGGAAAGATGAAAGAAATGATGTACATTTTAATTATAATACTTACAGTTTGAGAAATACGATAAAAAATTGAAACCTGAGCCCTGAAAATAGCATAATTAATAAACGTAACCCAATATTTAACAGAAACACATAAGAAAGAAGGAAGGAAAACACTGGATGACAGGTAACTCTTACATCTGCTTACGTGTACTGCAATAGCAATCGTTCTTGTAATCCGTATAGGAGCCGCTTGTGGTGAAGTGGGAGGTTATAAATATTTATAGGGGACTTAGTGTACTGACTGAGATCAGCTGTGAAGGTATCTATATCTATTAAGAGTAGTGTATTATAGATAACCTTACTTGCTACCACATATCTATATATCTCAGTCAGAATTATTCTGGACTAGTGTGATGACTACGTTATGTGTCTAGGGTATGTGTATGATGAAGTGTAAGTCACAACAACAGACAGATAAACAATTTAATTTAATCCACTACTCTTGACAACACTGTGACACTCACATACATATAACACTCTACAAGGATATCTTAAAAGAGTCACTGATAACTTTTCAAATAACAATATGTATTCATTACTGGCATGAATGAATATGGATCCTGATTCAACTACAAGGGAACCAGGAATCACAATCAATTTAAATTACAAGTTATGTACAGAATGTATTTAATATGAATATTGTAGTGACATATATTATTACAAATATCCTATGTGTGTCAGTTGTGTAGTAGTAAAATGAGGTAATACTGGTTTTGTTTTGTTCAAGCTCTGTTGGTATTTGTCATCATGACTTCAATAGTTTGTCTTTAGGGACTAGTATTGGAGATGTTCTCAGTTCCTGATATTAAGACAATTAAATTCCCCTCTTAAGGTTATTTTTACAAAGTCATTTCAAGATGAGGGGACATAATGTTGAGCTCAGCTGGCCAAATCCGCTTATCTTGCGTGATGGCGGCAGGAAAAGACTCCTCTGCTCGATCTCTCCCCTGTGCTGTGGAGACACCTCACTGATAGCTAAAAAGACCAAGGAGTATGCTGTTCGACTCTGGATTCAGCAAAGCTCTGACCAGGTGCTGCTCAGTACCATCAAGACCACGGTCCCTGAAATCAAGAAGGATGTACCTTCTACTTCATAACTAATTTATACTCTCTTTTTACTCTGAGCACAATACAGCACAAACATTGAGTTCAGAGCGTTAGGCCAACTGTCAGCTTCATGTGAAATACTTTATTCCAGTATTTACCTCCTTAATGGTTACCACGCCTCTGCCATTCCAGCATTATTTCTTTCTAGTCAATCATCCAGGTGTCAGTGTACTATTTGGCCATTCCATGCCGTTTTACTTCCCTCCGACACCCTCTGTTCAGGCTGGAGCATTATAGGCTTTATCTCCTGTTTGCCACTGAACTACACATATATATATACAGGCATAAATTAACAATTTACATTCAATTTTCATTAAAAGATACTGAATGGTTCAAGCTTACCACAATTTCATGGAAATAAACACAGATACGTTGATTAGCAATGAATTCTGGCACAATTACTGGCACAAATTCCCATCTGCTTATGTTCCAGGCTTTTATTTAACAAAATATGAGCTGGCTTCAACGCACTGATGCTTTATCAAGCTTATTTAAACAAGTGGTTTCGAACTAACGCTCCTAAGTGATTATATCCAGCGAGTCTAGCCAATGAGGCCCCGTTTCGACAAGTGTTTGAAAAAATGTTACCTTTCCCCGTTTCCCCTAACAACGAAAGATAGTATTTATAGCCCGACCAATCGTGGTTAGGCTTTCATTTGTTGCGCTCCAATCAATTTGGAGTTTACATGGTAGGCTAATTCTGTAACGCAAGGTTTTTTCAAACACGTTATAAAAAAATTTTTTGAGCAGAAATGATTTCATGCTGTCAGGCATCCTCACTATTTTATTTTGGGTATAATTTATTAATTCCTGGACTATTTGCGTAACGTTTTACATATTCTTTGTCAGCAAGCCCTAAGGAACCCAAATATCCCAATTTAAAAGAGCTACGTGGCTGCGTTCAAAATATGTATTTTCTACCTCCTGTTTCGAAGATGTGCTGTCTGGGTACTGTTATGTTTTCAACCGTAAACCCATCTATTGTTATCTTTTCTAATAAGAGTTTTTTATGATTTATAAACCTAACTCTGGGATGGGTAATGTATTTTATCATTGTCCGTCTGAAAAAAAAGTTAGTGCATGGCCTTACACGCGTGATAGTGGTAATTGTGTATCGCGCGACGCGTGTTTAATTTTGCATGCGTTCCCGATTTCTGCCCGCCCCTCTCTCTTTCTACTTGAGTCTATCTGTTCGTTCGTTTTGGTAACGCAGTATAATTAATGTTAGGATTAATTTAGGTCATTACGCAGTACGTCTCAATGTTTTTCTTAGAAATGCAGCACACGTTTCATTGAAGAAGGCGGGTAATAATACAGTAAGCTTTTATATCAACGTGAAAGCGTTACAATTTGCAGACGAAGCAGAAAACAAGGGGGATTTCGAGTACATTCTTTGTGACAGCACTGTTATTTTCCCATTGCTCTTCTCTTTATTAATTTTATTTGTTAGGCTTCATATTTACCTAATAATTTATATATGTGGATTAGAATATTCCACGACACCTCCCCTCTTAAAACAGACATTATATGTCAGTCCTTTATTCTATATACACATAGAGAAATTTATTATTATTTCTGGGGTTTACGGTGATTCTCATCACACGGATGGCGGCTTAAAAAATCCGCTCCCAAATTGGTTTTTCCAGATATATACTCGATGCTAAAATTATATGGAGCCAAAGGTAAAGACCATCGGAGTAACCTGGAGTTCTCATGCCTAGCCTGTGCTAGAAACGATAAAGGTTTGTGGTCTGTTTGCAACTTAAATGCCTTCCCATATAGATAAATATTGAATTTCTTTATCGCCCATATTACTGCAAGACATTCTTTTTCGCTAGTTGAGTAGTTGATTTCAGCTTTATTCAACTTTCTGCTAGCATATGCCACTGGCTTAATTCCCCATCCAATGCATCTGATTTCTGTAGTAGAGTTGCTCCTAGCCCAATATTACTTGCATCCGTCCTTACTATGAATTCTTGACTTAAGTCAGGTAATTTCAAAATGGGTTTACTTGTGAGCTTTTCCTTCAATTCTTGGTAAGTCATTTCACATTGTGGTGTCCATGTAATGCGATCTGGATGTCCTTTACGTGTCAATTCAGTTAACGGTGCACATATGGAATTAAAGTTTTTGATATACTTCTGGTAGAAACCACATAATGAGACAAAGGATCTCACGTCCTTCTTGGTTTGTGGTCTCGGGGCTTTCTGTAGTTTTTCTAAATTCTTTGGGTCAGGGGTCATGTTTCCCTGATAAACTGTGTGTCCCAAAAATTCCAATTCTTTACATCCAACGCAACATTTGGTTGGTCGGGCTGTTAAATTTGCCTCCCTAAGTCGATTAAACAGCATGTTCAGAGAGTCAATGTGTTCCTCAAATGTTTCTGTTGCTATAAGGATATCATCCATAAAATTTGTTATACAGGGATTATTCAGAGGATCCAATAATTTTCTCATCATTCTAGAGAAGACACTAGGCGCATTCTTCAATCCAAATGGCAATCTATTAAACTCATAGTGTCCTTCTGAGGTACTAAAAGCTAGGTATGGTCTAACCTCAGGCTTTACTGGAATCTGATAGTATCCTTTACTCAGATCCACTTTTGAGAAATATTTAGCTTTATTTAGCCTGGCAAACAGCTGATTTGTATCCGGCAATGGATCCACCTGTCCTTCTGTAATAGCATTCAGTCTCCTGTAATCTATACAGAGTCTATGTTCTCCAGAGGGCTTCCTTAAGAGTACAACACCGGAACTATACGAAGGTTCACTGTGTGAAATAGTTCCTTCCTTCAATAGATAGTCTATCTCTTCCTTCAAAGCTTTCTCCTTAGCAAACGGAATCGAATATGGTTTCATACAGACAGGTGTGGAGTCTATTAGTTTTGTATCATATTCCAATAGGTTTGTATGCCCTGGTCGGTCTGTTAACACCTCTGCATGATTATTTAGAACCTGTTGCACTCTCTCTTTCTGAGTTTTCGTTAAATGTGTACTGATTTTCACCTGTGCTGCTGTCTCACAGGGGTGTAATGGATATTCAAATGATGAAAGTGGTTCCTTTTTCATCTCCATGGCGATGGACAAGGTCAACAAGTGTGTCTCTTCCTGATGTTCTCTTTCCAAATATTTCTTCAGGAGATTCACATGATAGATTTTTTCTTTCCCCTTCTTATCTATCTTATAATTTGTTCTAGATACCTTCTCTAAAACTGTATATGGACCCTGCCATCCAATTTGTAACTTATTCTGACTCCCGGGCAAAAGAAGCAGTACCTTCTCTCCCACAGCCAAATTTCTGTCTTTCGCCTTCCTGTTATAATAGGCAGCATGTTTCTTCCTGGCTTGTTTCAAATTTTCATTGGCAAGTTTCCAGCCAGTTTTTTAACCGAGTGGTCAGCTCATTCACATATTGGTATGAAGATGTAATGTTTTCCTCTGCCTTTTCATCAGTCCACGTTCTTAACATAGCTTCGAGTGGACCTTTTATTGGCCTTCCAAACAATAATGTTGCCGGGGCCATACCGGTTGAACTATGGGGTACCTCCCGATAAGCAAAGAGGGCGGCGTGCAGGTACTGGTCCCATGTATCTGGTTTTTTCGTGTGCCAACTTTCTCAGGATCGACATCAATGTGCCGTTAAATCTTTCCACTTGGCCGTTCCCTTGGGGATGATACACACTACAATGGAAGTGTTTGGCCTGGAAGATCCTGAAAACTTCTTCAGTTAGTTTCCCCTTGAACTGAGAGCCATTATCAGTCAAGATTTGATTGGGAAAGCCTAACCTTGTGAAAATTGTGAGCAATGCCTCTGCCACATGTTTTGAATCAATCGATGACAGGGCTACTGCCTCTCCCCACATAGAACAAGTGTCCACCAGAGTCAGAATGTAGCTGTTCCTTCTCTTGGTTCGGGTGAGAGGTCCCACAAGATCCACGGCAACTCTCTCAAAGGGGGTTCCCACTATGGGCATTTCCCCCAGAGTTGCTGGTGCAGTCCAATGTTTAGGTGCTACTCGTTGGCACTCTGGACAGGATTTTACATATCGTTTGATATCTTCAGTTATTCCTGGCCAGAAATAGTGACAAGCTATTCGCTGTCCTGTTGCGCTGATCCCCATATGACCACTGAAGGGAATCGCATGCCCTAGTTCCAACACTTTAGTCCTATATGAAGTGGGAAGGACCAGCTGTCCGTGACCATTGGATTCAGATCCAGCCTTCCTATATATCAGTTTGTTCTTCATATAAAACTCTCCCTTGCCTGGAGGTGTATGCGATTTGGGCAACTTCTTGAAACATGGCTTGAGTGTTTTGTCCTCAGCCTGTGCCTTCCTCATCTCATCTGGGTGAGTATTTATGGGATTATCCTCCTCCTTCTTTGTCTGTGATCTGGTCTGCACTGTTGCCAATATCACAGGTCTCTTGGGATTCCCCAAGAAGACATATCTACACCCCAATATTAGAGGGTAGATTGGCTCAGTTATCACTGCTGCTTTTATGATTCCTTCCACATATCGCGTTTTCACTTTTATTCGGGCGACGGGAAGTGTCATGGTAGCTACCTCCTTGGTTGCAGTTTGAATCTCCACTGTTTCTGTGGTGTATTGATCGGCCTGCACCAGGTGAGAACTCACAACGGAATCGTAATCTAAACCGGTATCATATAAACACCTTATAGTGACACCATTACAGATGACATCTTCACACACTGGGGGGTGGTATGGTTCCTGTAGTTCTTCAGGTTTGACCTTCTTTTCCTTTTTCCCCGATGTCATAGCAGCACAATGAGGAGGTTTCCTTCTACAATGGTCAGTGTCATGATTGTTCATCTTACAATTTTTACACCACCTTTTTCCTTGGTTGAAAGATTTTCTTTCATCATATTTCCTTTCATCGAATTGTGGGAATTTATTTTTATTTTCATACCGTGGCCTATCAAACTGGTGCTTACCTTTATTTTGATCTCTAGGATCAAATTTATTAAAGTTCTGTGGTGCCCTAAAGTTATCCACTTGTTTCTTTTTATTACCTGTTACCTCTGCTTGAGCTGCTTGATACCTTTCAGCAACATTTAGCAACTCACCCAGCCTCTCTGCACCTTGTTCCATGAGAAACTTTCTCAGGTCTGGAGCCATGGACTCTCTTAGTTGCTCTATAAGGACCATTTCCTTAAGATCTTGGGTTTTCCCCAGAGAAGTCCATTTCTCCAAGTATGTCTCTATTCGTGCAGAGAACTGGTGATAGGTTTCACCTGACAGTAGTTTAGCATTCCTAAATTTTTTCCTATAGAATTCTGCATTCTTTTCATACCTTAACAAAAGAGCCTGCTTTAGCATGTCATAATTTTCCTGATCACCTCTGCTCATTTTAGCAAAAACTTCATAAGCTGCCCCACGAAGTCCCTGAGATAACTTTAAGCTCCACCTTTCTCTCTCTAACCCATACGTGGTAGCTAATAGTTCATATCTATTTATATAGCTCTCAATATCATCGTCTTTCTCAACAAAATGATCTAAATGAAAGTTCATAGCTGAGGTTGAGGCTCCCTGAGTAACCGTAGCATCAGAGGCAAAGGGACTGGCACCATTTTCAGGAGCATGGCCTTGAAACTCAAACTCCCTTAGTCGTAACTCATGTTCCCTTTGTAATCTTTTCTCCTCCTTTTCTGCTTCCCTTTCTGCAGCTAATTTCCTCTCTTCCCTTTCTGCAGCTAATTTCTTCTCTTCTCTTTCTGCAGCTAATCTTTTGTCTTCTCTTTCTGCTTCCAATTTCTTAGCCTCAGCTTCAAACTGTAACTTCTTAATTTCCCTTTCAGCCTCTAACCTTCTTTCGGCTTCTTTTTCTAATCTTCTTTCTTCGCGTTCAATAAATTTGTCACATTCCGTAGTGACATAGGCAACCATAACTTGCCCATCTAATCCTAACTCTTTTGCAGTCTGTACAGCAGCAGATCGAAACTTGGCCAGGTCCGCCATTGTCTATCAGGTAAATTTCTACAATGTCTAACCAACAATTTAATCGCTAAATATATTTAATGGACAACACAGGCACCGTGAGCTCAACCTTATTTAATTCCACCCAATATTTTTAATAGGGAAAGATTCAAAATCCCAAGAGCGAGACCCCAATATATGTGGTGAAGTGGGAGGTTATAAATATTTATAGGTGACTTAGTGTACTGACTGAGATCAGCTGTGAAGGTATCTATATCTATTAAGAGTAGTGTATTATAGATAACCTTACTTGCTACCACATATCTATATATCTCAGTCAGAATTATTCTGGAATAGTGTGATGACTACGTTATGTGTCTAGGGTATGTGTATGATGAAGTGTAAGTCACAACAACAGACAGATAAACAATTTAATTTAATCCACTACTCTTGACAACACTGTGACACTCACATACATATAACACTCTACAAGGATATCTTAAAAGAGTCACTGATAACTTTTCAAATAACAATATGTATTCATTACTGGCATGAATGAATATGGATCCTGATTCAACTACAAGGGAACCAGGAATCACAATCAATTTAAATTACAAGTTATGTACAGAATGTATTTAATATGAATATTGTAGTGACATATATTATTACAAATATCCTATGTGTGTCAGTTGTGTAGTAGTAAAATAAGGTAATACTGGTTTTGTTTTGTTCAAGCTCTGTTGGTATTTGTCATCATGACTTCAATAGTTTGTCTTTAGGGACTAGTATTGGAGATGTTCTCAGTTCCTGATATTAAGACAATTAAATTCCCCTCTTAAGGTTATTTTTACCAAGTCATTTCAAGATGAGGGGACATAATGTTGAGCTCAGCTGGCCAAATCCGCTTATCTTGCGTGATGGCGGCAAGGAAAAGACTCCTCTGCTCGATCTCTCCCCTGTGCTGTGGAGACACCTCACTGATAGCTAAAAAGACCAAGGAGTATGCTGTTCGACTCTGGATTCAGCAAAGCTCTGACCAGGTGCTGCTCAGTACCATCAAGACCACGGTCCCTGAAATCAAGAAGGATGTACCTTCTACTTCATAACTAATTTATACTCTCTTTTTACTCTGAGCACAATACAGCACAAACATTGAGTTCAGAGCGTTAGGCCAACTGTCAGCTTCATGTGAAATACTTTATTCCAGTATTTACCTCCTTAATGGTTACCACGCCTCTGCCATTCCAGCATTATTTCTTTCTAGTCAATCATCCAGGTGTCAGTGTACTATTTGGCCATTCCATGCCGTTTTACTTCCCTCCGACACCCTCTGTTCAGGCTGGAGCATTATAGGCTTTATCTCCTGTTTGCCACTGAACTACACATATATATATACAGGCATAAATTAACAATTTACATTCAATTTTCATTAAAAGATACTGAATGGTTCAAGCTTACCACAATTTCATGGAAATAAACACAGATACGTTGATTAGCAATGAATTCTGGCACAATTACTGGCACAAATTCCCATCTGCTTATGTTCCAGGCTTTTATTTAACAAAATACGAGCTGGCTTCAACGCACTGATGCTTTATCAAGCTTATTTAAACAAGTGGTTTCGAACTAACGCTCCTAAGTGATTATATCCAGCGAGTCTAGCCAATGAGGCCCCGTTTCGACAAGTGTTTGAAAAAATGTTACCTTTCCCCGTTTCCCCTAACAACGAAAGATAGTATTTATAGCCCGACCAATCGTGGTTAGGCTTTCATTTGTTGCGCTCCAATCAATTTGGAGTTTACATGGTAGGCTAATTCTGTAACGCAAGGTTTTTTCAAACACGTTATAAAAAAATTTTATGAGCAGAAATGATTTCATGCTGTCAGGCATCCTCACTATTTTATTTTGGGTATAATTTATTAATTCCTGGACTATTTGCGTAACGTTTTACATATTCTTTGTCAGCAAGCCCTAAGGAACCCAAATATCCCAATTTAAAAGAGCTACGTGGCTGCGTTCAAAATATGTATTTTCTACCTCCTGTTTCGAAGATGTGCTGTCTGGGTACTGTTATGTTTTCAACCGTAAACCCATCTATTGTTATCTTTTCTAATAAGAGTTTTTCAGGATTTATAAACCTAACTCTGGGATGGGTAATGTATTTTATCACTGTCCGTCTGAAAAAAAGTTAGTGCATGGCCTTACACGCGTGATAGTGGTAATTGTGTATCGCTCGACGCGTGTTTAATTTTGCATGCGTTCCCGATTTCATTCGCCCCTCTCTCTCTCTCTACTTGAGTCTATCTGTTCGTTCGTTTTGGTAACGCAGTATAATTAATGTTAGGATTAATTTAGGTCATTACGCAGTACGTCTCAATGTTTTTCTTAGAAATGCAGCACACGTTTCATTGAAGAAGGCGGGTAATAATACAGTAAGCTTTTATATCAACGTGAAAGCGTTACAATTTGCAGACGAAGCAGAAAACAAGGGGGATTTCGAGTACATTCTTTGTGACAGCACTGTTATTTTCCCATTGCTCTTCTCTTTATTAATTTTATTTGTTAGGCTTCATATTTACCTAATAATTTATATATGTGGATTAGAATATTCCACGACACCGCTAACAGAGTACGCAAAAATACTAAGCCACAACCGCAATTCAAACGTTTTACACTTGATACTATAATACTAGCAATTAACTTGACACTACATAATAGGCTTAGCTAAATTGCTTTTGAAAATTTTAAAAAAGGCAGAAATGAAAATTTTAAAATCAAAATACTTGTTTCTGAATGGTTAAAATAATTGCTACATGCTTTACCTCTTATTCTGCCTCATGCGCCTCCTTTTCAGAGGACCTTCTTCTGCCTTGGGTGGGTGAATTGATTTAATTTCTATATTTGACTTACTCATAGTGTTTGTTGATGTTTTCGTGTTAAAACGTTTTTTACGGGATCGGGTAACCAGCCCCATGATTACGAAAATAAGAATCTTCAACTCAAATATCAAGTCAGTCCTATTGTATGGCTCTGAAACACGGAGCACCACAAAAACAAAAACTTACAGACATTCATAAATGGGTGCTTGCAAGAGAATAGAAGGATTCATTAAAATGGTATGACAAAGTCACCAATATGGAACTGATGACAAGAACCAGACAAGTGCCAGTGGAACAAGAGTTGAGAAGTAGACGCTGGCGATGGATAGGACACACATTGAAGAAACTTGTTGATAGCATTACAAGACAGTCCTTGTTCTGGAATCCTCAGGAAAAGAGAGGCAGAGGTAGACTAAAAACACATGGAGAATAGAACTGGAGGCAGAAGTGAAACTGATGAATACAACTTGGTAAGAACGTGAGCTGTTGGCATGTGACAATAAGACTTGGCATGTGTTTGTTGAAGGCCTGTGCTCCTTGGGGAGCTAAAGGGTATTGACTGATTACCTCTTATTCTGATGTAAACGTCTATCGTTTAACTTTCAGATAAGTAGAATTTCAGATAAGTAGAATTTCCGATAAGTAGAATTTCAGATAAGCTGAATTTCAGATAAGTAGAAATATTTTAGATGGTCCCTGCGACTTCTTCTTATCCAAACTGCACTGCGTATGTATGTATATTCGAGTGTCGGCACTTCCTCTGAGGTTATGGAAAACATAGTTCCAGCATTTACCTGTCAGGACGGTGTGCAAAGCTTCTAGATTGCTGCAGGTAAGCAGTTCTTGATTGCTCATAGTGTTCAACGTAAAAACAAAAGGGGAGAATTGTCCATAAACAGGATACCACTTCAAATATTCAACTAATATCCAGCAACTCAATATTAATACGATCACTAATAATAATAATAGCCCCTTCAGTCATAACTGACTATGGGAATGCGCCCCTGAGGTGACAGCCCTCAGCTGCTTATTTTCCTGGTGCTCCTTTCGACGTTTTCTCCTCACCTCTGCTTCTTGTGTGAGCCTCTCTTCGCCCAATCTGAGGTGGCGCCGTAAATAGCATCGCCACTTAGTGCGATCGGCAGCTTCATCCTCCCATGTTGCTGGATCCATGTCCCAGTGCCCTCATATCTTCTCTTGCACACATCTTTGAACCTCAGCTGTGGTCGCCCAACTGTTCTCTTGCCATCTGCTAATTGTCCGTAGAAGATATCTTTTGGGATGCGACCATCTTCCATGCGGCGAACATGGCCAAGCCAGCGAAGTCTGCGCTGTCTAAGAAGCGTATACATACTTTTAAGGCCAGCACGTGACAACATCTCGACATTTGTCACTTTATCTTTCCACGAGATGCCGAGGATGCGGCGTAGACACCGCAAATGGAAGGTATTGAGCCTTCTTTCTTGCTTAGCATAGGTCGTCCAGGTCTCGCTGCCATATAGAAGTATGCTGGTGACGCAGGCATTATATACCGCAGCTTTGGTCTTCATTGTGAGTTTAGAGTTTCCCCAAACACGCGATGTGAGGCGGGCAAAGGTAGCTGCAGCTTTGCCAATGCGGCTGTCGATTTCTGTATCCAGTGAGAGTTTGTCATTGATGGTAGACCCTAGGTATGTGAAGTGGTGCACCACTGCCAATTCATAGTTATCGATAGTGATAACTGGTGCAGCACCCACATCCTGACTCAGCACATTCGTTTTCTTTAGACTTATTGTGAGGCCAAAGTCCTTGCATGCTTTAGTGAAGCGATTCATCAAGCTCTGAAGCTCCTGTTGGCTTGTACGATCACTACTTGTTTCATTTCGACCAACATTCATTCACTCCACTGTCAAGGTCATGCCTTGCCGCTTACCTTGCATTCCCCGGCCGTAGTTTCGTCACAGACACAGAACCATGTGATCAGAACATCCGGCACATCGTTTCTTAGAATAAAACAAACAGATTAACAGTAACAAAAAATTATCATACAAACTTACACACATGACAGTGATACAATTACATTATATATATACCTGTATATCCAACCATGCAAAAAATAAACACATATGAATAGATACATGCATACATCTAAACAGAGGAAACATACAAGCATATCAGAGTCTTCATTCTCATTAAAAATACATTCACGTGATATAATAATATGCTACATAGCATATAGGAAAAAATTTAGAATTTACATCTGTGTCAACAACGTCTCAAGTAGTTCAGTATGGATGTTCTTACATCGAATGTTTTCCTATATACATGCACACATATATACATATGCTAATTTTACATGTAGTGTTGGGCTCAGCCTAAAATTTGAGGTGAAGATAGGCGTACGACAGAGATGCCCCTTTTCAGCAACTTTATTTTTGACAGTCATAGACTGGGTTATGCGCCAGACAACAGAGGGCAGTCCAAGAGGAATAAGATGGACAACGTTTTCTACACTGGAAGATCTGGAACATGCAGATGACATTGCACTACTCGCAAATTCACATCAACACATCCAAGAAAAAACAGTTACTGAATACGTATAGCCAGCAGGTGGGTCTGAGCGTTAATCTAAAGAAATCCACATGACACTCATTGTGGGCAGCCCTGAGCCAAAAAGGACCCAGAAGCTGGAACAGACAGACACATTTACATACCTAGGATGCATAGTAACACCAGACAGCAGAACAAGTAAAGACATCAACAACAGAACGAATAAAGTGAGAAAAGCCTTTGCTAGTCTAAACAACGTCTGGAAGTCCTCCCTGTACACCACAAACACCAAATTAAGATTATATGATAGCTGTGTACTTTCTGTGCTTCTCTATGATGCGAAATTCTGGAGAGTAACAGAGAAGGACATGTCGAAATTGGCCTACTTCCGCACAATCTGCCTAAGGAAAATTCTCCAAATTTTTTGGCCAAATACCATCACCAACCAAGAACTGCTTTTTCGGAGCAACCAAGAGAACATGCACACTATCATAGCTGGCAGACGCTGGAGTTGGATTGGCCATGTCTTCAGAAGACACCCTGATGCCATCACAAGAACAGTTATGCTATGAACACTGAAAGGAAAGCGAAAGAGAGGCCGACCAAAAACAACTTGGCGGAGAACTGTAGAGGCCGAGATGCAAAGAGTGAACCAGAGCTGGGGCACTACACGAAGGATGGCCGCCGACCGAGCAAAGTGGAAGTAGTTTATTGCTGCCCTACAAGACGCCACCAGGCGTGATTGTCACGGGATTGCCTTCCCTGCTTTGCGTGATGGTCCAATAATGGCCAAGCTTTTGGGTATAAAATGAGGGTCTTTAAAGGTATCTACCTTCGCTCAAGATTACGCGTGGCAGAGTTGCAGAAAGAAGGATGGTGCTTTTATTTTAGGGAGTCTTAGGATTTTTCTTAAATCTAGCACAACGCTGAATTTATCAAAGCAGTCGTGCACTTAAATCTGCCCGCCCCTTCTATAAAGATAAAGATATATTAGCTCTTTTTTGAGCCCCCAACAGAATTATTCAGTAAAATATTACTTAAGTGGCTCGGCTGTATTTATATTTAAGATAACTGATTCATATGTGTGCATTTCTCTCTGTAATAAATAAATCAACTTTCAATTTGTGAATACGTATAACAAATTTAATAATCAATTATTGTTTAACATAAGTAAATAAATAAGAGATGATAGTGAATTGAACTATTGCGTTTTTATTCACTGAAAATGGTTAAGGTGGTGGTTGTTTGGGTGGTGAGTTATTTTGCTTTGACATTACGTATTTTGACAGATGTTGAAATGGTATGCGGACTGCTCTGTAATCGTCGACTTCTGCGGTGAGGGCACGTCCCAGGCGTAGCTGCACGGGTAACCGCTCCAAAGGTCAAAGAAAGGGTTTTCATAACCCATCAAAGGCAGGCATCTTGCGTAGACCACAAGCGCTTGATCCACAGACTCGTATCAAGTAGGTATTACACACTGGTATCTGTACTTTGCATCATAAATTGGTATCACCGACTTGTACCACAGACTTTAGAAGAAACAAATGTGTCTGCTAAGTATTTGTTTCCTGACACTAGTCAGGCGCCTTCCCTTCTGTCCTTTCCACCGACCCTTAACTTTTTTCTCAGTAATTTTGCTGAGCATCAATAATAAACCCAATCGATAGGATGCAAATCATCTGTAATCAAGTAATCTGGGGAAAAAATGTGACTGTACCGCGGAAGACGACTTTTGCCTGATTTTAGCATGTTTAAATATAAATATGAACTTATTAAAATGCTAATATAATAAATATGTACACCACGATGTCATCGTCATCAGCTTCCTGCTCCACTTGGAGTCTGGGGCTACCTCTGATTTTGATCCCCTGTGAGAGAACCGACATGAAGCAGTCACCAGCGCTTGCTGTGGTGGTTCATGCTGAGGTTGCCAGATTTGCAAAACCACCAGCGAGTCAAATATGTCAAATGTAAAATATCAAATGATAAAAGTGTTACAATTTTTCCCGCATCGAGCTATAATTTACAACGTCTGGCACAGGAATACTTCCGAATAATCTCGGGCCACAGGTTTTGAAGCCGTCTTATGGGTAGTCAAGAATTACTTTAATTATAATCCCACTATTATTCTGTAGATAGGTTCCGATGACTTTGTGGTTTCCATATTATAAAGTCTAGTTTTCTTGCTGGTTAATTTCAGAAGATCCTCAATATTTGGTTCAATCCTCTTTATAGAAATTCTACTTTTCTTCGGCCCTGGCTTGTCTGAAGGTGTCGTCTTGACTCAATGGAACACAGTACTGGGTTCTAAAATCGTGCTACATTATATGGGACTTTTCACTCTCGCTTTCCCAGCTTATTACGCGGCGAAAGTCACCAATCAAACGTAGTCTAGTTTAATATATCTTGGCTACAACAAGCAGATTTAAATATTTCACTTTAGTATATATCTTCTCTTCGGCCCAATGACATGTCATTGCAAGGCTGTGGAGCCTGTGGACTTTCCTTCCAATCATGTCAGAGTGTTTTTCTCAGGAGCCGTTCAGGTTATTCAGTCAAAATCCCGGTCGTTGACACTCCTTCAAATGCTGACGCCCGGGCTTGAACCGTGAACACCTGAACGCCAGCGCAATGCTGTAACCAAATATATATATATATATATATATATATATATATATATATATATATATATATATATATATATATAATATATATATATATATATATATATAAGTTAATCTTAATTTAATGCATTACGCAAGTACGTGTGCTTACCAAATAATAAGAAGAATTCGTAACGCAATAGAACTGGTATTCGCTCTGGCTAAGATATCACTTTACAAGGCAGAAAATTCTCTGGAGACAATGGCTAGGAGTGTTAGAGACACCTAGCATATATAATGACATTTAGTAGCTGGTGTTCAGGCGGGGTTGCACGTGCACTGAAAACAGCGTAATAACGACGTAAGGACCTCGGGAAATTGTCTCCCTGACGTCTCGTGGCAAAATAGGTTACGTAAACCGTAGGGACACTCTGGTGGTTATTTGAACGGCCAGATTTTGCTATTCTAGACGCACTCTGTCACATGAGAGGCTGAAGGTCGCTTTCCTGTGTGTCCGGCTTCTCCCTGAATCAAAGACTCATGGAATTATGTCACTTGCAACAAGAAAGTAGAATATGAAGAAAAAAAACCTTAAGCTTGGTGCCGAGGGGTGGAATTTAGCCTGTCCAACGTAAGAGTGATATAACTAGGTCCAGAAATATAGCTGTAGGAGCTATTACAAAGAAAAAATGGGAGGAGATAAAATAGAGAAAAAGACAGGCGGACCACCCAGCTAAAAGTGACAGCGATTCACATTCAATTTACGACAGATAGTAATTATCAAATTTATAATGGTAACAATTCTCTAAATGGGCATTTTATGTTATTGCTACTTCTACTAGAAGAACGGCTTTACTATGTTGATTAATGATTTTTAAATTAGGTTTTATGGCGCGTCATTTAAATGAATATCAACTGCTGCTGAAGAGAAATGGTTTAACTAGCATTTCTTTATTTATTGTTATGTCACTATTATTACGCTTTGTAGATTTCAGTTTCTCATAAACACTGTCTAAAACACTGTTTTGCCTTTGCTGGTACAAGCCTTGAAATTTAATACATTAATTTAATATATGTAAATCTATTTCATATGGGTGATTACATATTTTGCCATTTTTCGTGTGTGACTGAGTAGTATAGATGCAAACGACTTTCACATTGAAGTAACGGTAATCTCGCTCTCGCAGAAAATGCCGGCATGTTATCGCTTAATTTAATATTACAAAGAAAGCTACATGACAACATAATACATACACAGATATCAGAATAATAGTGTGTGGGGTTCATGGAAACTGGGCCTCCCAGATATTGGACAGAGTTTCGTCTTGGGTCCAATGACGCTCACTAATGCAGTCACATCACTGCACTATTGGATAGACAGGAGGTAAAGCATACATATAGGCGTGCGGTGGCAGTGAATTAAACCCGTAAAAATTGCTTGCTGAAATCGGATGTGTCGGGCAGAAAGGCGCAGATATCGCAGCCTGGCTGTAAACTACGACACAATATATTTATCGCTCAATATTAACGGCCAGCATTGTAAGAGAGAGATATGGCTGAGAGCGAACGGTAACAACAACAAATACATTGACATGTACTGATATGATATAATAAATACAACATACCAAACAGGAGAATGTGGAATGCGTCTCATGTAGTTAAATACTGGTGTTGAGTGAGTATGTGTTACATCTAATATGTACATATCTTATATATAAATGCTAGCATCTTTATTCTTCATTAAAAAATTTATATGTAGTGGTGTGATATATTAAATACAACAATTGTGTCATACATTAAATACAACAATTGTGTGATATATTAAATGTAACCTATCATGTTGGAAATTAGATTAACAATAATAATAATAATAAAAATAGCCTCTTTAGTGATAACTGACTATGGAAATGCGCCCCTGGGGTGACAGCCCTTAGCTGCTTATTTTTGTCGTGAAACGAGTGTGTAAACCCACTACTTTGTTAAATCACTATGTCGAGATACAAATTTGCCCCAGCCAATCAACGCACAGTCGCTGAGCCAGAATAAATTACACGAAGTTACGCCAGGAAAAACACTTAAACCCTGTTTTTCGGATGTCGGTTGCGGCCATCTTGTCACCCAATGTGGCGGAAAAAACAGAATAAAATTAGGCTGTACGGAGCATGGTACGAAACCGCATTTAGCCAATCAGCTTGCCACGCCAGAAACCAACCAAACGCTTTCCTTAAGCAGTAGAAGGTACCTCACCTGCCTATATAATCGGGCGAGATTTTATGCAAAAACACGCAACACCAACACGAAGCCAGATAGACCGACTGAAGAAGAGAAGCTGTCAACCTTGATTTATTGCTTACCTGAGTGCATTGACCTGGCAGCCTGCTTCACTAGTCGAGTCAAAACCTGGCCTGTTTAAATCTTAGAGGGTAAGCATAATTACTATACTTGTAGGAAAATAGGCCTACAGCAGGTATATAATGTTGGTATGTGTTGTGTGTCATTTATACTACCTACACCTGTATATATTTAATATATTTTGGTTCAATATGAATGTATCAGGTTACTGATTGTATCTTGGGGCATTAGGTATATTGATTGTATTTCCTGATATGATTGATGAAGACGAAGACTAATAGGAATCATACTTCAATCTATTGTCTCCTATAAGTTCAATCTATTATCTCAGATAACTCCAAACAGAAATATAACCAAAACAGTCCTTGTTAGGACGCAATCTATTGTCCCATCTAACTCAATCTATTGTCTCCTATAAATTTAGTCTACCATCTCAGATAAAACCAACTGAAATATAACTAAAACAGTCCTTGTTAGACTCAATCTATTGTCTCCTATAACTCAATCTATTGTCTCACATAACTTCAGTCTATTATCTCAGATAAAACCAACTGAAATATAACCAAAACAGTCCTTGTTAGGACTCAATCTATTGTCTCATCTAACTCCAATCTATTGTCCCATATAACTCCAACCTGATATATCACCAAACCGTCTTCGTTTCATATACTCCTATCATTAGAACACAACAATAATGTTAGGATATATGTTACCATCCAGGATAGCACTTGTCAGAAAGGGCCTGGTATATTATAGGGGAAGGAAATGGTTGTATCACACCTAGGTGTACATATTATTGGATGTATTCATGTATTGAATTTATATTATGGGATGTATTCATGTATTGAATTTATATTATTGAATGTATTCATGTATTGAATTTATATTATTGGATGTATTCATGTATTGAATTTATATTATTGAATGTATCCATGTATTAATTTATCAGAAAGAATGTTTTGCTAGTAGACACCTGTCTTGTCTCGCTATTGCTAACTCATACTGAGCCATGTTGCCATTCATCCTACATGCAGACACCTGAGACACACGCTCATTTCACCCACACAAGAAATAGGTGGGCTTGATGACAGAAATTAGCCCCTATTTTTACTTGTTACAGGTTTTATTCGTGTCATCCAACCTGAGGTCGTATGTTCGAGTCAATCCAGCTGCCTGGAAATTCGCAGGAGCATAGAGATTGCACAGAAACTACATCTTTAGTCCCCCTCAGTCTTGGGTGGGCTAAAGTAACGATCCTCAGCAGCTGTTGTGTGAACCAAACTAAGGAGAACAGAACGTTTTGAGAGATGAGTACACATTAGTACCATTTCTGTCAGCATTGTGAGCAAATTAACTGTCTCCTCAGCGGGAGAGAGGTTGGTGGGAAGGCGGGGGTGGCTGTGTGCCGCTCCACCTGTGTCCCAGTCTTGACGTATGGATGCGAGTCGTGGGCGGTGTCTGCGGCCCACGAAAGCCGGGTCCAAGCCTCTGAGATGAGGTATCTGAGGAGGGTGGTTGGGGTAGCGGGAAGAGACATGGTCCGCGGCCAGACGATCCGTCAAGGCCTAAAATCCCATCCGCTGCAGACCCAAATAGAACAGTCCCAACTGGGATGGTTTGGCCATGTCTGCAGAATGGGAGAAGATCGGCTACCACGACAAGCATGGGAAACGGAGAGCCGGGGATCCAGACCTCCAGGACGACCCAGAGTCCGCTGGGAGGACAACATTAGACAATTTTGAGGGACCGAGGGCTGGAGTGGAACCGGGCCAGGAAGAAGACAGCTGATGGAATGGTCTGGCGCTCTCTCTTCCAAACCTCTACACCTCACGGTAGAAGGGGAACGACTAAGTAAGTAAGTAAGTAAGACGAAAAAGAGATTTAGCGTAGCAAGAGACAATAAAAAGATCATAGCTGATAAAGTATACGTAATTAACAGTACAGCTGATACATTTACTATAATTGAGTAACAGCACAGCTGATATAATTTTTTTGTTCCTATAAAGTGAAGACTTGTAATATACAAGTATATATATATATATATATATATATATATATATATATATATATATATATTATGGATATATATATATATATATATATATATATATATATATATATATATATATATAAATCATTTGTAAACTTACAAATCCATTACATTCCATTTTTCAACATTCACCCTTCAGCACAAGAGTAGATAGTGTTTATACTAAATAAATAATAAGGAAATTGTAATTGAAAGACTTGTCCATTTTATGATTGTTAAGTAAAATCTGTTTCCTTGTTTTAATATCACAATTAGTTACACAGCGGGGGTGGCAATTTATGTCTGTCTCCTCTCCACTAATGTTTCGAGATCAGATCATTCACAGCCGTAACTAATTTGTGATACCAGTAGTTCTCTCAGACACTGGGACTTCACCATTTTCTGCAGAAATTCTATTTCTGTAATTGTCAGTACTATACTGATCCTAGAGCCAATAAAAACCTCACGCCACACTGGGGGCTCGTTCCTGGGATATTTCTATATACCTTGAGCCATACTTAGTCTATTCGTCTGTCTACTAACTCTATCTTGTGCCACCCATAGATAAAAAACAAACACATGTTTGAAAAAATTCATAAACATGATTTTTTATTGTTATTTTAGGAGGAGTACCATTTAGTGGCGTCTGTGACCTAATGGATATGAACGCAGTTTCATAATCCAGATATACCAGGTTCGTAACCTGATGCAGGCGGTTTGGTAGCAGATCGCTTTGTGTGGATTTTTAACAATGGTATAAGCGCCGTACCGTTCAGAAAGCAATGGCAAACTACTGAATGAAAAAAATTGCCTAGAAAATTCACAAACAGCCAATAAAAGCTGGGGTTGATTGCCACGTCCTGTAAAGGATAAGCAACTAGCTAACCATTTAGTACTCAGTAAATAGTTGATGCTCACAAAGTTGCACGGAAATTATTTGTTCATTAAATTAATTAAGTTTAATTACAATAATTTGGATATAGTAAATTTACCTACCCTCTCTAAGTAACGCCATGGCTGATCTAGTGAAGTTCAGAACTGCGGTCATGCAGATGGGTGAGGAATTAAATATTACAGGTGATGCTCTTATTCAGTATGTCACAACAGAAGTGGACAAACACATGGATAGGGAAGAAAGAAAGTTGCAATTAGAGACTGAAGCAAAGAAATTAGAGGCTGATAGAGAAGCAAAGAAATTAGAGGCTGAAGAAACGCGGTTGCAAGCGGAAGCTGAGAGAGAAGCCAAAAGACTGGAAGCTGAGAGAGAAGCCAAAAGACTGGAAGCTGAGAGAGAAGACAAAAGACTGGAAGCTGAGAGAGAAGGCAAAAGACTGGATGCTGAGAGAGAAACTAAAAGGTTAGAAGCTGAGGAAAGGAAATTACAATCAGAGAGAGACCATCAGTTGAGATTAAAAGAGCTTGAAATTCATGCCACTACTGGCAATAATGCTGGTAGATCACCTCACTCTGAGAGTAGCTCCAGCCAGAGCACCTCAAGTGGGGCCATGAATTTTCATCTGGACCCATTTGTTGAGAAAGAAGACGCCATTGAGTCGTACCTGGATAGATACGAAAGACTTGCCACTACCTATGGCTTAGGGAAAGAAAAGTGGAGTATTAAACTATCTCAGGGATTGAGAATAGTGGCCTACGATGTATATTTGAAGCTCTCAAGAGATGACCAGGAAGATTATGAAATCCTGAAGCAGGCACTGCTTGTGAGATATGAAAAGAACTCAGACTCATATAGAAAGAAATTCCGAACAGCTAAACTTCTTCCAGGAGAAAACTATCACCAATTCTCTGCTAGATTGGAAACCTATTTGGAAAAATGGAGTAGTTTAGGAAAGTGTCAGGATCTGAAAGAAATGATAATGACGGAGCAAGTGAAAGAGTCCATGCCTCAAGAAATGAGGAAGTTTATCATGGAACAAGGAGCAGAGAGGTTGGAAGATATTGTAACTGTTGCTGAGAGATATCAAGCAGCTCAGGCAGAATTATTAGGAAATAAGAAGAAGCAGGGTGAAAACTTCAAAACATCACAAAACTATTCCAAATATGAACAAAAGGACCATACTACTAGGAACAAACAAAGATTTGACCAAAAGGACAAAAACCCTCTAAGATCGGATAAGACACCTTACCGGAAGGAAGGAAAGTGGTGTAAAACTTGTCTAATGAGTAACCACAATACTGCGGACTGCAGAAGGAAGAATCCTCCTCATCATGCTGCATGTCTTACAACAGGGAAGCAGGGAAGGAAGGAAATGGCAGTAAGTCAGAAGGCCTTCCATCATCCCCCTGTCTGTGAGGAAGTGACCGTGAACGGCACTCAAGTACTGTTTTATATGACACAGGATTGGACTTTGATTCAGTTGTGTGCTCTTCTCTAGTGAGTCCTGACCAGATAACCACAGAAACCGTTGAAATCAGAGGACCGATTAAGGGAGCAAGAACCATGACATTACCCATAGCTCGAATCAACATAAGATCTCGCTATATGGAAGGAGAAATCAAAGCAGCAGTGATGGATGACCCTATTTACCCTTTGATTTTGGGGAGTAGGTATGTTTTCCTTGGAGAACCTATAAAACCTGTAGTTATGGCAACAGTCCAGACCAGGGAAAGCTCCAGGAAAATGGAGGAGAATCCTATCAATACTCATCCAGAAGAGATGAAAAAGGCTCAAGCTGCAGACAGCACATTGAAGCCTTGCTTTGGCAAATTGCCTAAAGCACATACCCCTCCAGAAAAAGGAGACTTGTATATGAAGAATGGCCTACTATTCAGAAAAGCTGGAACAGAACCTAAAGGGCATGGACAGCTTGTAGTGCCAAAATCTTACAGGGAGAAGGTTATGACGCTAGGACATGCTATACCCTTCAGTGGACATATGGGAATAGGGGCCACTGGACAAAGGATAGTCTGTCACTACTTCTTCCATTAATCACAGAGGACATAAAGAGATATGTAAGATCCTGTCCAGAATGCCAAAGAGTAGCTCCTAAGCACAGGACTGCACCAGCAACACTGGGAGAAATGCCCATTATGGGAACCCTTTTTGAACGTGTTGCAGTGGATATTGTTGAACCCCTCACTAGGACCAAGAAGAGAAATGCTTACATCTTAACCTTGGTTGATACTTGCTCTATGTGAGGAGAAGCAGTGGCCATGTCAGCTATAGATTCAAAGCATGTTGCAGAGGCCCTGTTGACAATATTCACCCGATTATTTTTCCCGCATCAGATATTGACTGACAATGGGTCTCAGTTTAAGGGAAAGCTAACACAAGAAGTATTCAGGATATTTCAAGCCAGGCACTATCATTGTAGTCCCTAATATGCCCAAGGGAACGGTCAAGTAGAGCGGTTCAATGGTACGCTAATTTCAATCCTTAGAAAGTTGGCTAGTGAAAAACCGGATACTTGGGATACGTACTTACCTGCTGCACTATTTGCATATAGGGAAGTACCCCACAATTCAACTGGATTGGCTCCTGCTACATTGTTGTTTGGAAGACCAATAAAAGGTCCACTGGAAGCATTGCTGCGGACATGGACTGATGAAAAGGCAAATGAAACAGTGACTTCCTCATACCAGTACGTGAACGAGTTGACATCTCGATTGAAAGCAGGTTGGAAACTGGCCAATGAGAACTTAAGACAGGCCAGGAGAAAGCATGCTGCGTACTACAACAAAAAAGCAAAGGATAGGGAACTGGAGGTCGGTGAAAAGGTGTTATTACTGTTGCCAAGCAGCAATAATAAATTGCAGATTGGATGGCAGGGACCCTATGTCGTACTGGAAAAACTTTCCAGGACCAATTATAAGATTGACAAGAAAGGAAAGGAGAAGGTATATCATGTCAATCTTCTTAAAAAATACTTTGACAAGGAATCATCAGAAGTTGCACATATCATGACCCTAGCCATAGCAACAGAAATGCACGATGAACCACTTCACTCTATGGATTATCCACTCACAACTACAGAGGATTATGTTCAAGTAAACATTAGTGAACATTTAACTCCAGAGCAGAAGAAGATGGTTCAGAAAGTGTTGGAACCCCATGCTGATGTGCTCACAGATAAGCCAGGTCGTACGAATCTGTTAGAGTACGACATGAAGGTTACAGACCCTACACCAGTATGCATGAGAACATACCCTATACCCTATGCAAAAGCCCAAGCACTAAGGGAGGAAGTTGATTATCTATTGAAGGAGAAAATTATCTCGAAGTCAGACTCTCCCTATAGCTCAAGTAAGATGTACATGACTGACGTCACTGTATAGATGCCGTCATTACTAGCAGACAACACTTTCTGAGAGAATCCTATCTTCACCTACTACAAAAAGCTGAAACATTTCAAAGGAACGATCTTCATCAACTTCAAGTATCTGAATCGTTGGAAGAAGTGTATCTTCATCTACAGCATCAAAAGCTGCAACGCAGATCAGTACGCAGATCGGTAACCAACGTTCGAGAACTGGTGAATTTTGTCAAACGATCGTACTACCAAGGTCAAGGTCTCCCATCAATGGACATCAGCTGCTGTCCAGACTTGAGTGGAATTGAAGCTTGGATTTACATGCACTCATGTATTTCTCAGGATAAGAAGGACAGATAAAAAGATAAGTTCTTAATTTTATCGAAGCGCTTGAACACTATCATACTGTCCTTGAACTAGCTTTGGTCTGCAGTTTATCATCACTTAGCTTGCTTTCTTGCTTATCATTTTGTGTTTCCCCATCCATATTTATCTGTTTATTCGTATATTCGTTGGGAAGGCTGGAAAGGGTTTAATATTTGCTGGAATTTTCTCAGGAAAAATTCAGTGAATGTTAACGTCTATTAGGTTTTCATGCTTATATTAGCTGACTGAGGATCTAACTTTTAGTTAGGATATAAATTGACTGAAGCGTTAGTTCGCAATATAACCATACTTTTGTATACTTAGTTGTTACGTCATGTAACTACGTCATCTTTATTTGCATAGCCTAATTTCGGTATTGTTTACAATCGTTTTCGTGTGTTATCTGAAATTCCTCTGTCTACATGTTGGTTTAAGACGACATGTCTCGTTAATTTTTTTGTAATGTTATTTCTTTACCTTCTTTCTGCTAATTACTATGTATGAGTCTACCTTGTTTACTTTATAATCGTAAATTTTTGTCGGATAACTGATAATATCATTTCATTGTAATTCATTTGATTGTTATTTCATTGTCCTTTGTTACCTGTACTTGTATCTTGTTTGTTATTGATTAACATATGTACATAAAATACAGAGTTCTATATCCTAGTGTATAGTAGATACTATTGGAAGGTATTCATAAACCTATAAAGATGGTGACACTAGAAGACTTTATCAACATTGGACAAAGTTATGGGAAATCGGGAGCGGAACTTGAATCTTATGCAGAGACTAAATTTGAGGAACATTTATCGCGTCTTGAAAGGATAGAAAAGCGCGAGGCTGTTAAACGAGCAGAAGAACTTAGAAAGTTGGAATTGGCCCATGAAAAAGATAAATTGGCTCAACAAGATAAAGAAAGAGAATTTAAGGAAAAAGAATTAGCCCAAAAAAAAGGAACTTAAGGATAAAGAATTGACCCATGAAAAAGATAAATTGGCTCAGCAAGATAAAGAAAGAGAACTGGAAAAAGCGAAAATGGAGTTAAGAAGAATGGAACTTCTTCAACTAGATCAAGTTCATAGAAATGCCATGGAACTTGAATCATTAAGACTTAATTCAGAAAAAGAAAAGGTTTTAGAATTGTCTAAGTTACAGGCTGAACAGGCCAAGACCTCAGCTCGTACAAATGTTTTCTACCCGAAGCTGAAAATGCCTAATTTCGATCAATCTCGCGATTGCATTGATTCTTTTTTGTCTAGGTTCATCATGAAAGTTACAGCTTTAAATATACCAAAAGAAAGATGGAGCAGTCTTTTACTTGATTTTTTTGACTGTCGACTCTCTTCAATGTTTCATGAGTTTAGACGAAAAATGTAGAAACGATTTCAACGCCGTCAAAGAGGTACTACTCAGACGTTTCCAGTTAACGGAGTCTGGATTCCGGGATCGTTTTCATACGGCTAAGCCAAGTAAAGATGCTGATTTTGGCGAATTCATCGCATCGATTAAACACTTTTTTAGCAGATGGATTGATCTCTCTGGTATTAATAAAACTTATGAAGGTGTCATTAATCTCATGCTACGAGATAAGGTTTTAACTGCATGCAGTAGTGAATTAGAATTATTTTTGCAGGAAAGACATCCTAATACTATCGATGAATATGAAAAACTCGGAAGACAATTCGTAACCGCACATCCGAATAAAGATATTCATAGATCTTCTATTCGAGATCCTTTGCCTGCGTGCTCAGCACACCACGATCACAGATCTTACGATCAAGACCTTGATCTAAGAGCGTTGATGGACGTTATCGTTCAGATTGTCATCAGTCTGAGAGAAGGTTTTATAACTTTCGGCGTCATCGCTCTTCTTCAAATTCGTATCGAAGATGGTATAGAGGGTACTCACCTCATGATCGTGGGTATCACAAAGGCAGGGATTATGATGATTCACATCATAAAGGGTACTATAAACAAAAATCATATGGTAGAGATTCCAGGAATGATAATTCCTCTGATTTTTACTATAGCAAGAAAAAGTCTGGCAATAAAAGTAAAGGTCATGTCAGATCTCCTTCTAGGGAGAAATGTAAACACAGACATGCAAATAATTGCACTGTCAAGAAGGACAAAGATAATGATGATAATGATCATGCTAATGCGTGTATGGTAATGAATGATACATGTTTCGAGTGTCAATCGCAACACATAGCTAAGGCTACAAAGAAACTTAAGTGTGGTCATATTATGCCTACAATGTCTGCGTGTGTGAATATGGGTTATCTTACATTTCATCTAGGAATATTATATGGAAAAACAGTATAAGTTTTGAGGGACAGCGGATGTTCAACAGTCGGGATAAAGCACTCACTTATCGAGCCCTCTGCTTTCACAGGCAAATCAGTTAAGTGTGTCACTTTTGGAGGAAATATAGAAAGTTTCCCTGTGGCACGAGTATACATTGATACTCCTTTTTACACAAGCACTGTATATGCCTGCGGGTTAAGAGCACCTATTGCTGAAATTATTGTTGGAAACATACCGGGAGTTAAAGAGTGCACTCCTGAGGAGATTGCAATGTGGGTTGAATCTCACCCACAGGTGGCGAATGCTGTTGTAACCAGAGCACAACAGTTAGCTACGGACATGGCTACACCACCAACTCCAATTATAGATACAATCATGTCTCAAGTTGGTACTGATACTCCAACTGTTATTGCTGGTACATGTATTGGAATGGATGTTTTTAACAAACTTCAATTACATAAAAAGGTGTCACATAACAATACAACTCCTAGTATTCGTGATAAGCAAGTTTTACCTAGAAGTCAAGTGATCCACAATGATCAATATAATAACTTGACAGTTTATGGCTGTACTGCTGTTGGTATGGGTTGTGAGGACACTCATGATTGTCAGGCCTTTACGACATGTCATAACCATCACGTTCCATCCAATGAGGATGAGTTACAACATACTAAATCTACGCATGTACGAGGTTTTAATACTCGATCCGATAATCGCAAGTATAACAACGATAGTCACATCAATGCGACATACCAAGTGTTGCGTATGGTTTTTTACAACAGTTTGGTGTTGCGCATCAAAGAGCGTTGAGTTGAGTTTGGTGAAAATATTTGAAGATATGTGAATAGTACACTTAGGTGCATTATTATTGCGCGCAGTAAAAAAAGGATGACGTAGGAGTTTTTTGGGTCTTGAAACAATGACGTAGAGAACAAAATGGACCCCAAATAAAAACAAGACGTGAACAGCCTTGTGTTTGCTGGTTTGCTTGAAAACCCGTGAAAAAAGGGTATATTGATTCGTGCCATGCATAGGAGTGCATACCAGGATGAGTACTGTTAATAATGTATAATTTGATGCTTATACATTTTTTAGACGGGGCAGGTCTATACACCGTAAAAATCTGAGTCTAAGAAAATCCTGCTTTGTCGCTAATGTGTGCTGAATTTGGGAAATTCATGTTAATGAAGTTATATGAGTTTGAAAAGAAGGTACGGGAGAAGGGCACGGATATAATCAATACATAGAGATGCATAGAAATATTGGGACTAATAAGCAACAATGTATTACCGTCAAGGAGTATAACACTATGTTACGAATAGACAGAATGACATTAACTAAGGACGGTTCATCATGTCTCATGGATCATGAGTTTTCAATAAACTGTGTTGTTATGTTACCGGAACAGCATTGGCTTCTTACCTGGTTATATTTGAGCTGTTTGGCATATCTGAGACATTACTAATTCGTGATCCCTTGTGAGAGAACACTGCATAAATAATACAGGGACGATACAGTGCAGTTTTTGGCATACCCACGAATAAAACATTCGCGTGACACTTTTGCGTATACCAATGTTCTAACATTCATATAGACACCTATGGGAATAATAATGGTATACATATATCAAATGCAGACAAACTCTTTTAATACACGGGAATAAACGAACGGGCGGACAGTACCTTAACATGGTGGCCATTATAATGTACCTTCCCGTTCTATTAAAATTCAGATATTTGGAGCTCAATTAATTGCCACGCATATTGGAACAATGACACTTTTTGCATGCTCAATCAATCGATCGTTATGTCAAAGTCGTAACCTTGACTTGGAAGGTCAACGTTCGTGTGATGTACATACTCAAGTCAACAGAGAAGTATCATAGTTGTACCGGGGAATGATGCTACAGTTTTCGATTTCCATTTTCAAGTCCTGCAGTGTACCTGTGGAGGTTACATTGAGTGACGTCATTCGGTAACAGATACTTTCAACCAGAGCGAATTGCTGGTCCTTTTGAGAATTGCTCATCTTTAATTCAGCTGTATGAATTTCATAACCTGTGTTGGATAGAATACTTTACGAGGAGTATTAGGATTCCCGCAGATAAGTAGACATTGTTATGATGGTGTCAGTACCCTGATTATGATTAGTGAGCACCTTTCTTTGTCATTTTAACTCGTAAGATGCTTGTTCTTCATCATAGGTGTCCTGGGGTGTTTTCCTAGGTTGATTTTAGGTCGATGAATCGCAAAGGCTTACAGCAAGTTTCTTTGAGGCTGCTGGAATGTTGTAGATTTTTGTGTTGACTCCGTGGTTCTTTACGATATGATCTCTTCTTTAATTGTTGAGGTTCGGGGATTGTCATTGCTAACATGTATATTTCTATGTAATTGATTCTCTTCATGGATCATTATGTTTTCAGTAGTACTATTATCTTGTATAATTTCTTAGTTGATTGATTTATAGCTGCATATTTTATTAAATAAAAGATGATTAATCTCCAATAATGAGTATCGATAAGGTTTCGATTATAAGATATTACTTATAATACTACAGTTTATTTGATGAGGTAAATATTAGAATTCAGAATTTGAAATGTCGACGGCGGAATACTTCATTAAACAGGGTAAAATTCTTGGTTTATCAGGAGACAAATTACAAGAGTTTGCTCAAACAGAATATAAAGAGGCGCAGGAAAGAGAGAAACGTCAGTTGGAATTAAAAGATAGAGAATTAGCCAATCAAGAACGTATGAGGCAAAACGGAATTAAACTCTTTGGATAATGGAAGAGAATTAAAAAATGAGAAAAGGAGGCAAGACGAAGAGAGAATTAAACTCTTGGAGATGGAAGAAAATGAGAAAAGGAGACAATATGAATTTACACTTGAGGGAGAAAAAACGAGCCCATGAAGAGAGAATGTTGCAGTTAGAAATTGAAAGACAGAAGTTGCAAAATGGAAATGCTACTAATCAATCACACACTCAGAATGATGGTCAAAAAGGTGACATTAAAATCCATTTGCCCATGTTTAAACCAGGGGTCGACGATATAACGTTCTTCTTGTCAAGATTTCAATTGGTATGCACAGAATATAAAATTGATAAAAGTATGTGGTGTAGCAAACTGATGAATTTTTTTATCAGGAGAGGCGTTAAGTGCAATCGCTTCGTTAGAAGGCGATAGTCAAAACTATGATGAAGCTAGAGCTACGCTATTAAAAAAATATCAGCTTACAGCTGAAGGTTATAGAAGGCGTTTTAAAGAGTTGTTGCCGGAAACAGGAAAAGAGTTCTCACAATTCATTTCGGATATTCGTTTAACTTTTAATCGTTGGATCGAACTTGAAAAGGTACAACGGAATTTTGAAGATCTGGCAGATTTAATATTACGGGATAAGGTATTATCCTCAGTAAGTGATAAGTTTTTGGCATTTTTACAGGAGCGGAATCCTAAATCGTTATCGGAAGTTGAGACCCTAGGGCGCCAGTTTTCAGTTGCTCATCCGAACTTGAATGTCAGAAACACTAAATTACATGAATCGTTACAGTCAGCGGGTGTTGCTACTGTAAATAACAGACAAGGAAAATTTAGATCGAATAGTGGTGACAGAGATAGGTTTCGTCATAGAAGTGCCAGTTCAGATCGAAATAATAATTATCAAAGAAATTTTTCTCATTTTGAAGGTGGAAATAGAAAAGATTCACCAGCTGGCAGAAGATGGAATAACAATCATTTTGGAACTGGTCAACAGGTTGATTTGGGAAACAGAGACAGAATGAATTGGCAACGAAACACTCCTAACTTTTACAGTTACAATAAAGCACGTTACTCGCAGAATAATAATAGACATTTGTATAACAATAGACAACAAAATGACAGGGCATTTCGGTCAAATAGTTATAATCGATCTGCTTACCATGGTAATTCCGTTCAAATGTCGGAAAATAATGTCGCAGATAACAATAATACTGTTAATCAAGCAAATGCGTGTGCGTCATTTGTTTTTAATAATGCTGAAACATGTTTGGAATGCAAGAATCTATTTCAGCCTGACGTGGTATCCAGACTGAGATGTGGACACCCATTGCCGGCGTTACCTGCTATGTCAGCTCATGAAGGAACCGGGTCTTTAGAGTTTCACAAGGGCTTACTTAATGGCATGCCAGTAACTTTATTAAAGGATTCAGGTTGCACGACGGTAGGCGTGCGACAATGTTTGGTTGATCCTTCTTGTTGTACAGGCACATGGGTTAAGTGCATTACGTTTGGTGGTAGAATTGAGAAATTTCAAACGGCTGTGGTTCATATCGAGACGCCATTTTTTACGGGACAAATAAAAGTATGTTTGTTGCCGAATCCAGTTTGCGATTTAGTTCTTGGTCGCATTCACGGTTTTAAAGAGTGTACTCTTGAGCAAATAAATAATTGGGAACGAGAACACGTACACAGGGCTAATGTTGTGGTTACTCGAGCACAGGAGCAGTCTCAACATAATGTAGTACCACTAGTTAATGATGATGGGTTACACAGTAACATCAACAAGGAAGTTTTTTTCTACTTTACAAAACAGTGATGTTTCATTAAAGAAATTTTTTTTAATTTAGTACAATGTGATGATACAAATGGTCATACTTCTCACAAACAATGGTATACTATCGTAAATGACATATTAGTGCGAAGATTCAGAGATAGTAAATCTTGTCATATTACTACTCAGATCATGGTGCCTAAGGTAATGAGATCCTATATCTTGAGTCATGCTCACGATTCCCGTTGTGCAGGTCACATGGGATACTCTCGTACTAGATCTAGAATTCTGGCATCTTTTTTCTGGCCGGGAATGTCGAAAGACATTGCGATGTTTTGCCGTTCTTGTGTTACTTGTCAGGAGGTGAAGTCTAGAGGGGCACGTCATTTGGCTCCCATTCAAGCAGCCGATATTCCGGTGCGTCCATTTGAGAAGATGGCCGTGGACATTATTGGCCCACTTCCTATAATGTCATCGAGAGGACATAGATATGTATTAACTTGTATAGATTTGTGCACGCGGTGGCCAGAGGCTATACCACTCAAGAACATTACTACGCAGGATGTAGCTGATGCTTTGTTTCATATCTTTACTAGAATCGGATTTCCGAGAAAACTGTTGTCGGACAGAGGTTCTCAGTTTGTGTCAGGTGCAATGAGTGAGGTTATGGCAATGTTTCATATAGACAGATCACTGAGTTCCGTATATCACGCCGCCTCAAACGGGATGGTGGAGCGTCTAAATCGATCAATAAAACAGATGTTAGGAAAGATTACAATCGATTTTCCTAAAGAGTGGGACCGAGTTTTACCAGCGGTACTTTTTGCATATCGTGAAATACCGAATGAGCATACAGGTTTCAGTCCATTTCAACTTGTATTTGGTGCTCAGCCCAGAGGTCCATTGTCTTTAATCAAAGACTTGTTGATTGATTCTTCCTTGTCGCAAGAAACTCAATCGTCTTACGAGTATGTTGTAAATCTTAGAAAAAAAATCATGGATGCATGCCAGCTGGCAACAGATGCATCGGAGAGAGCTAAAGAAAAAGCTCGTATGTTACAGAATCACTCAAGACGTCTTCGTCTTCTTGTACCAGGCGACGAAGCGTTCGTGCTTTTACCGAGCAAACAGAATCGACTACTGATAACTTGGTGTGGTCCATTCAAGATTCTGTCACGTATTTCAGATGTCGATTATGTCCTTGATGTTAAGGGACAAAGAAAGATTTTTCACATTAACATGTTGAAAGAGTTTCACTCAAGACCTGAACATCTTCAGGCAGTCTTTCACGCGGTTGATAATGTAGGTTCACATCCAATGAGCTGGGCGTCTTTATCAGTTATTCAGGAAGAAGAATCTTCTTTCCCAGCTGTATCAATGACGTTTCCTAGTCTACCGGTTCAATCTACCGAAACTTGGGAGGACGTGACAATCTGTCCGAATCTTACACTTGAAAACAAAACACATGTATCCGAATTATTACATTCGTTTCATGATGTACTTACAGACATACCAGGCAAAACAAATGTCATCACACATGACATCATTTTAAATGATGAAAAGGCTATTAGAGTGCGTCCATACCCGATACCATTACACTTTCAAGACAAAGTAAACAAAGAAATAGATGACATGCTGCAATTAGGTATAATCAGTTCTTCTCAAAGTAATTTTGCTTTTCCCATGGTTGTAATAAGAAAAAAAAAGACAATAACATTCGGCTCTGCATTGATTTTAGAAAATTAAATCAGGTCACAATTTTTGACGCCGAACCGTTACCATTATTGGATGATCTTTTACCAAAATTAGCAGATGCAGTATATTTCAGTAAGTTCGATCTGTCAAAAGGTTATTGGCAGGTTCCGTTGGAGGAAAGATGTAAACATTTTACGGCTTTTGCTACTCCCAGAGGGTTGTTCCAGTTCAATTTTATGTGTTTTGGACTGATGAACGCACCTGCTACGTTCACTAGAATGATGAGAATTCTCTTCTCGCATAGACAAGATATAATCTCGTACATAGATGATATTTGTTTGTTTAGCAACACTTGGGAAGAACACTTTCACGGTTTACACTCTCTATTATCCACGCTCAGATCTGCTGGGTTATCTGCTAGACCATCTAAGGTGTATATTGGATTCTCTGAGATTACTTTTCTAGGTCATAGGATTGGTCATGGGAATCTTCAAACTTTGGAGCAGAATGTTTCCAAGATTCTAAATCTTTCCATTCCTAGGACAAAAAAAACAAGTCCGTAGTGTGTTAGGACTAGTGCAATATTATGGTAAATTTATTCCTAACTTATCTTCAATTACATCAGATCTGTCCACTCTACTTAGGAAAGGGGCTCCTAATGTAATTAGGTGGACTCCAGAATGCAATGCTGCTTTTCTTAAAATTAAGGATTTATTTTCATCCCCACCGATTTTAAAACTACCCAGGCTTAATAATCTTTATACTCTTCGAACAGACGCTTCGTCCAAGGGCGTTGGTGCTGTGTTGCTTCAACAATTTGATGGACATCTGCATCCGATCACGTACATTTCAAGAAAGTTAAACAAGGCGGAAATGAATTATTCGGTGTTGGAAAAAGAACTTCTCGCAGTGGTATGGGCAGTAACCAAATTAGAGAAGTATCTGTTAGGTGTAACTTTCGTAATACAGTCAGATCAGAAGGCTTTGGCGTATTTAAAGACGAAGAACCATAAATGCGCCCGAGCAGCCCGTTATTCGATTCTGATGCAGCCGTATAATTATACTATTCAAGCAATTCGAGGGTCCGACAATGTGGTTGCAGACGTACTGTCGAGGTGCCCTCAGGAAGACAGTACACAAGTTTTTAATGACAGTTAGTCCATGGTCAACAGTAGTGGTGATGTAATTGGGACATTGAATTTTTATTAGTGTTATCCGGAACCCAATTTGGTATTTATGGTGTAAGGTGCACATACAGTGTACTATAATATGACTGTACGGCAATGATATTCTATAGCGTATTTTTGCGTGTATATTATAGAGGTTCCTAGGGGCATTGACATAGGTAATTTGTAACCAATGTATGCATGTATTTGCTATTTTTTGGGGTTGGATCAGGAATAAACAGATATGGGATTTGCAGTGTACTCTGTATTGGTGAGGTACACATTATTGCAATCATTTTCCTATGGATAGGTAATCCTATTAGATGTAACCATATTATATAAGTTTTGGTTCTAGTATTATTGATACTAGAGGTAATAGAGGGTGGTGTTGATTTCCCGTAATTTGTTTTAATTTAGTAATATTATTACTTCCTACATGGATTTTATTCATAAGGCAGTAGATTATATGACTTGTTTATCACCGTTTCATCTCATCGACGACTGACTGATTATATTATGAGACATTAGCTGAATTAGACTTACTGAGACTTAGGATAGTATTATGTTGGTATTTTTTTAAAAATTACCTTAAGTGGTACAATTTTGAAGAAAAAAGAAACTACGTGTCTTTTTTCTTAACGGTGGTAGGGGGTAATTGTTGCGTAAGGTTTTTTACAACATTTTGGTGTTGCGCATCAAAGAGCGCTAAGTTGAGTTTGGTGAAAATATTTGAAGATATGTGAATAGTACACTTATGTGCATTATTATTGCTCGCAGTAAAAAAAGGATGACGTAGGAGTTTTTTGGGTCTTGAAACAATGACGTAGAGAACAAAATGGACCCCAAATAAAAACAAGACGTGAACAGCCTTGTGTTTGCTGGTTTGCTTGAAAACCCGTGAAAAAAGGGTATATTGATTCGTGCCATGCATAGGAGTGCATACCAGGATGAGTACTGTTAATAATGTATAATTTGATGCTTATACATTTTTTAGACGGGCAGGTCTATACACCGTAAAAATCGGAGTCTAAAAAAATCCTGCTTTGTCGCTAATGTGTGCTGAATTTGGGAAATTCATGTTAATGAAGTTATATGAGTTTGAAAAGAAGGTACGGGAGAAGGGCACGGATATAATCAATACATAGAGATGTATAGAAGTATTGGGACTAATAAGCAACAATGTATTACCGTCAAGGAGTATAACACTATGTTACGAATAGACAGAATGACATTAACTAAGGACGGTTCATCATGTCTCATGGATCATGAGTTTTCAATAAACTGTGTTGTTATGTTACCGGAACAGCATTGGCTTCTTACCTGGTTATATTTGAGCTGTTTGGCATATCTGAGACATTACTAATTCGTGATCCCTTGTGAGAGAACACTGCATAAATAATACAGGGACGATACAGTGCAGTTTTTGGCATACCCACGAATAAAACATTCGCGTGACACTTTTGCGTATACCAATGTTCTAACATTCATATAGACACCTTTGGGAATAATAATGGTATACATATATAAAATGCAGACAAACTCTTTTAATACACGGGAATAAACGAACGGGCGGACAGTACCTTAACACCAAGCAGATAAGAATAGTTTCGTGCGCTGGACCCGCACGACACATAATAAGGTCAGTGATTCTCGTGCTCAGTTTCGTCCTGGCCGAGATCATATTCCACCAAATCGCACTGTTGTGGTGCGTAATTTACCTTTTAGTGTTACTTGGTATACACTTAGAAACTATTTTCAACGTGTCGGAGATGTTGAATTTGTTCGTATATTCGAGCTTCGACATTCCGCTCACCAACTAGCGTTTGTTCGCTTTTCTAGGTATTATGACGCTCGAAGGGCTGTAAAATTTAAGAATGGTTCTTGGTTTGCACACCATTATTTAGATGTGCAACTCGCACGCAATACTACACCACGCACTTTATAGTTGCGTGGGACTATCCATTTTCTTCTGTCTTTGGATGTTTTCTTCTTTTATACATCAATAGTTTAGTGTGCTATTTTCTCTGTACACATGATAATTTTATTTCAGTATTATCAACATTACTTTCTTTTCATATATTTTCTCTGATCATAGCTGTCATCAGTGATACTTGCATTATTTTACTGACTTCACTGATCTATACAACTTCACTTTTATTGATTTGTGTAACGATGATTCTTTACTTTTGTGCGCATGATGCGCCGCCTTCTTGGCGATCGGAAAGATGTCATCACGTACATCGATGACATCTGCTTATTTCATGACTCTTGGGAAGACCACATCGATGGTTTAACTTCTCTTCTGCATACCTTACGTGAACACGGTTTGACTGTGCGACCTTCAAAGGTTCAAATAGGTTGTCAGGAAATCTCTTTTCTTGGTCACCGCATAGGTAACCACAAACTATATCCTGATGACAATACAGTCAAGAGAATTTTGGATATTTCCACATCGTCAACTAAGAAACTGGTTAGGAGCATTTTAGGCTTAATTAACTATTACCATAAATTCATCCCGCACTTCGCACAACTATCTGCACCTTTGTCCGCACTAATGGCCAAAGGTAGTCAGAATAAGATACTTTGGGAACAAGATTGCGAGAGCGCTTTGGTAAATAGTAAGAAATTATTTTCGAATAAACCTATTTTGTTGTTACCAAATTTACGTATACCTTTCACAATTCAAACAGACGCATCAAGTTATGGAATCGGTGGCTGTTTGTTACAAAGGTACGAGAACACACTCCATCCTTGCTTCTTCGTATCACGCAAATTGACATCAGCTGAACAGAAGTATGCGACAGGTGAACGTGAGCTCCTGTCCGTGGTCTGGTGCCTTGAGAAGCTGTCAAGATATCTCATCGGCACGCACTTCTACATCCAGACAGACCACAGCCCTCTTACGTACATTACATCCAGAACTATGCGTAATTTAAGAATTCACAGATGGTACTTGCTTCTTCATGAATTCTCATTTACGATTCTACCTATTGCTGGATCAGACAACAACTTAGCGGATTTATTATCGCGCAACTTCTCTGAGAAAAAAAAATGAATTAACTCTTTAGATACCATTTTGTAGATTGTTAATGATTGGTATTCTAAGACTTAGTGTGAGTATTTAGTGATTATTACAATTATAAATATATTATTAATACTCATGTGTTGTAGAGACATATGTCTTCACCACTCTCACACGTGCCACGAGTGTCACGTTTGGGAGCGAGGGGGATGATGTTGAGGATTGTTGCATATGTGCAGGCATTTGGATTTTAGCTCGATCCGAATGAGTGCACCGTGGAACACCTCAACTGAATACATATATTAACGACAGAGTACGCATATCTCTATGCATGACGCGTAGGACGTAGTAACGTCTTTCAACTTGTGGGTTTTGACCCTTATGGCAGCGTTTGGAAAGTGTGGCCTAGCCACTATGATATGTGTGGTATAACCACTTTGGAAAGTGTGGCATAGTCCATGGAATTTATATGTGTGGCAGGTAAGCCAACTTAGCAGAGTGTTCTTGGAGCAAACGTAAGTCGTGTCGGTCTTAATGCAGTTTGATTATATATGGCGGATTAGGCTGGCGTTGTATGCCAAATGAACAATATGGACTAGCAGTAGAAGTAGGTCTAGTACGAAGGATATTATACGACTAGCAGCAGGAGTAAGACTAGTGTAACTGGATATTATTAAACTAGCAGCAGGAGTAAGTCTAATGAAAGAGGCTATTATTAAGCTAGCGACAGGAGTAAGTCTAGTTAGCCTATGAATTATGCCAAAGGACATTGGCTGTGAAAGGAACTGACCGTTAAACAGAACTGTACAATAGTGAACATGTGATTCTATTGAAGAATAATGAACTCTTGCAATAAGTACATTGATTGTGATGATGAATTATGTTCTCACGTAATTGTGTCTTCTCATGGACAAGAGAATATTTATTAAATGTTTTAAGTCGTCGAATCCTGGTCTTATTTAATTGACGTATTCTGAGTTCAGTCATAGACTGTTTTATTATACAATAACGACCAGTGACTTTTAATACCAAACAAGCTGCCTCACACTGCAAATCTTAATCATGCAAGAGAATAATCAGGTCAGTCAAATATACACAATCTAATATGAAGTATGGTCAAGTATCAACGGCTCTCAAGGGTTACAATTGACAATATCGATACCAGTGTAGTACATAACGGAATCCTAGAAAAATGGATAAAATGAACCCGAAGGACTTTGACTTCTAATATCAGAATACGTATACAACATCTTGGTCATCAGAAAACATATAGAGCCTTAAAGAAGAAGTCCTCAACATATTGGTGTCAGCAGAGTCCTTAACAGTGCTATTAAGAAAACCGAGTGGTGAACACAGGTTATGTATTGATTACCGGAAGCTTAATGCGATCACAGAATCTCAGGTGGACCAATTACCTGACACCAACCAGCTGTTCTCTACACTGAGTAAGGCTAGGTATTTATCAAAGGTAGATCTAAGCAAGAGATGCTACCAAATACCAGTGAAACCAGAAGTTAGGAAAATGCTGGCATTTAGTACATCAGACGGACATTACGAGTTTAATGTATTACCCATTGGGCTGAAAAATGCTCCCAGTATTTTTCAAGAATGATAAGGAAATTATTGGAACCTCTACAAAATCCCCATATCACTAACTTTATGGATGACATTCTTGTTGCTACAAACACATTTGAAGAGCATATAGTAGCGCTTTCCATGTTGTTTGACAGACTGAGAGAAACTGGATTGACTGCACGTCCAACCAAGTGCTATATCGGTTGTAAGGAATTGGAATTCCTAGGTCACACTATTTCTACAGGTCATATGTCTCCTGACCCAAAGAATATAGAGAAGTTAAAGAAGGCACCCAGACCTCAAACAAAGAAAGATGTGAGATCATTCGTCTCATTATGTGGGTTCTATCAGAAGTACATACCCCACTTTAACTCTCTGTGTGCACCATTAACTAACTTAACTAAGAAAGGACAGCCTGACAAAATCCAATGGAACGCTGATTGTGAAAAAGCTTACACAGAGCTAAAAGCAAAACTCACCAGCAAACCCATCCTTACGCTACCCGATATCACACAGGAATTTGTATTAAGGACGGTCGCTAGCAATATAGGTATTGGGGCAACTCTCTTGCAGCAATCAAAAGCCCAGCCAGAGGAACGTTTACCAGTCGCTTACGCCAGTAGGAAGCTGAATGCAGCTGAGGTGAATTACTCGACTATAGAGAAAGAATGTTTGGCTCTAATTTGGTCCATCGACAAATTTTTCACCTTACCTGTATGGGACACACTTCATTGTCCAAAGCGATCACCAAACTTTAACATTCCTGGCTGCATCTAAAAAGTTAAATTCGAGATTGTTAAGGTGAAGTCTGCTTCTGGCGCCTTATTCCTTTACCGTGAATTACATTCCGGGAAGAGACAATGTAGGAGCTGATTTTTTAAGTCGACACCCTATTACTCTGGAAGGACAGACGCAAAATGATTAACTACAGCAGGTGTTTACACTTCAGCTATGACAGGTCACAGCTAGGAAAGAATGGGTCTATGTCGTGAAACGAGTGTGTAAACCCACTACTTTGTTAAATCACTATGTCGAGATACAAATTTGCCCCAGCCAATCAACGCACAGTCGCTGAGCCAGAATAAATTACACGAAGTTACGCCAGGGAAAAAACTTAAACCCTGTTTTTCGGATGTCGGTTGCGGCCATCTTGTCACTCAATATGGCTGAAAAAACAGAATAAAATTAGGCTGTACGGAGCATGGTACGAAACCGCATATAGCCAATCAGCTTGCCACGCCAGGAACCAACCAAACGCTTTCCTTAAGCAGTAGAAGGTACCTCACCTGCCTATATAATCGGGCGAGATTTTATGCAAACACACGCAACACCAACACAAAGCCAGATAGACCGACTGAAGAAGAGAAGCTGCCAACCTTGATTTATTGCTTACCTGAGTGCATTGACCTGGCAGCCTGCTTCACTAGTCGAGTCAAAACCTGGCCTGTTTAAATCTTAGAGGGTAAGCATAATTACTATACTTGTAAGAAAATAGGCCTACAGCAGGTATATAATGTTGGTATTTGTTGTGTATAGTAACACCAGACGGCGGAGCAAGCAAAGACATCAACAACAGAATGAACAAAGCAAGAACCGCCTTTTTTAGCCTAAACAACATCTGGAAGTCCTCTCAGTACAGCACAAGCACAAAATTAGGATTATATCAGAGCTGTGTGCTTTCTGTGCTTCTCTATGGTGCAGAAAGCTGGAGAGTTACAGAGAAGGAAATGTCGAAATTGTCCTCTTTTCACACAACATGCCTAAGAAAAATTCTCCGAATCTTTTGGCCGAATATCATCACCAACCAAGATCTGCTTCTCGGAGCAAGCAAGAGGAAATGCACACCATCATAGCTCTCAGACGCTGGAGCTGGGTTGGCCATGTCCTCAGAAGAGACCCCGATGCCATCACAAGAACAGCTATGCTATGGACCCCTGAAGGAAAGCGAAAGAGAGGCCGACCAAAAACAACTTGGCGGAGGACTGTGGAGGCTGAGATGCAAAGAATGAACCAGAGTTGGGGCACTGTACGAAGGATGGCCACCGACCGAGCAAAGTGGAATCAATTTGTTGTTGCCCTACAAGACGCCACTAGGCGTGATGGCCACTGACTGCTTTGACGGTCGGTGGTTAAGGATCGAAGAAGAAGAAGACAGCAGCAAATAAATGATAAAATGAGAAGGAATGAGCAGGAATGCCTGTTAAAACGTGCAAGCAAGACCCAACAGCTGCATCAAAACATAAACTGCTCCAGAAAAGATATAATCTCGTACATAGATGATATTTGTTTGTTTAGCAACACTTTGGAAGAACACTTTTACGGTTTACACTCTCTATTATCCACGCTCAGATCTGCTGGGTTATCTGCTAGACCATCTAAGGTGTATATTGGATTCTCTGAGATTACTTTTCTAGGTCATAGGATTGGTCATGGGAATCTTCAAACTTTGGAGCAGAATGTTTCCAAGATTCTAAATCTTTCCATTACTAGGACAAAAAAACAAGTCCGTAGTGTGTTAGGACTAGTGCAATATTATGGTAAATTTATTCCTAACTTATCTTCAATTACATCAGATCTGTCCACTCTACTTAGGAAAGGGGCTCCTAATGTAATTAGGTGGACTCCAGAATGCAATGCTGCTTTTCTTAAAATTAAGGATTTATTTTCATCCCCACCGATTTTAAAACTACCCAGGCTTAATAATCTTTATACTCTTCGAACAGACGCTTCGTCCAAGGGCATTGGTGCTGTGTTGCTTCAACAATTTGATGGACATCTGCATCCGATCACGTACATTTCAAGAAAGTTAAACAAGGCGGAAATGAATTATTCGGTGTTGGAAAAAGAACTTCTCGCAGTGGTATGGGCAGTAACCAAATTAGAGAAGTATCTGTTAGGTGTAACTTTCGTAATACAGTCAGATCAGAAGGCTTTGGCGTATTTAAAGACGAAGAACCATAAATGCGCCCGAGCAGCCCGTTATTCGATTCTGATGCAGCCGTATAATTATACTATTCAAGCAATTCGAGGGTCCGACAATGTGGTTGCAGACGTACTGTCGAGGTGCCCTCAGGAAGACAGTACACAAGTTTTTAATGACAGTTAGTCCATGGTCAACAGTAGTGGTGATGTAATTGGGACATTGAATTTTTATTAGTGTTATCCGGAACCGAATTTGGTATTTATGGTGTAAGGTGCACATACAGTGTACTATAATATGACTGTACGGCAATGATATTCTATAGCGTATTTTTGCGCGTATATTATAGAGGTTCCTAGGGGCATTGACATAGGTAATTTGTAACCAATGTGTGCATGTATTTGCTATTTTTTGGGGTTGGATCAGGAATAAACAGATATGGGATTTGCAGTGTACTCTGTATTGGTGAGGTACACATTATTGCAATCATTTTCCTATGATAGGTAATCCTATTAGATGTAACCATACTATATAAGTTTTGGTTCTAGTATTATTGATACTAGAGGTAATAGAGGGTGGTGTTGATTTCCCGTAATTTGTTTTAATTTAGTAATATTATTACTTCCTACATGGATTTTATTCATAAGGCAGTAGATTATATGACTTGTTTATCACCGTTTCATCTCATCGACGACTGACTGATTATATTATGAGACATTAGCTGAATTAGACTTACTGAGACTTAGGATAGTATTATGTTGGTATTTTTTTTTAAAAATTACCTTAAGTGGTACAATTTTGAAGAAAAAAGAAACTACTTGTCTTTTTTCTTAACGGTGGTAGGGGGTAATTGTTGCGTATGGTTTTTTACAACAGTTTGGTGTTGCGCATCAAAGAGCGTTGAGTTGAGTTTGGTGAAAATATTTGAAGATATGTGAATAGTACACTTAGGTGCATTATTATTGCGCGCAGTAAAAAAAGGATGACGTAGGAGTTTTTTGGGTCTTGAAACAATGACGTAGAGAACAAAATGGACCCCAAATAAAAACAAGACGTGAACAGCCTTGTGTTTGCTGGTTTGCTTGAAAACCCGTGAAAAAAGGGTATATTGATTCGTGCCATGCATAGGAGTGCATACCAGGATGAGTACTGTTAATAATGTATAATTTGATGCTTATACATTTTTTAGACGGGCAGGTCTATACACCGTAAAAATCGGAGTCTAAAAAAATTCTGCTTTGTCGCTAATGTGTGCTGAATTTGGGAAATTCATGTTAATGAAGTTATATGAGTTTGAAAAGAAGGTACGGGAGAAGGGCACGGATATAATCAATACATAGAGATGTATAGAAGTATTGGGACTAATAAGCAACAATGTATTACCGTCAAGGAGTATAACACTATGTTACGAATAGACAGAATGACATTAACTAAGGACGGTTCATCATGTCTCATGGATCATGAGTTTTCAATAAACTGTGTTGTTATGTTACCGGAACAGCATTGGCTTCTTACCTGGTTATATTTGAGCTGTTTGGCATATCTGAGACATTACTAATTCGTGATCCCTTGTGAGAGAACACTGCATAAATAATACAGGGACGATACAGTGCAGTTTTTGGCATACCCACGAATAAAACATTCGCGTGACACTTTTGCGTATACCAATGTTCTAACATTCATATAGACACCTTTGGGAATAATAATGGTATACATATATAAAATGCAGACAAACTCTTTTAATACACGGGAATAAACGAACGGGCGGACAGTACCTTAACACCAAGCAGATAAGAATAGTTTCGTGCGCTGGACCCGCACGACACATAATAAGGTCAGTGATTCTCGTGCTCAGTTTCGTCCTGGCCGAGATCATATTCCACCAAATCGCACTGTTGTGGTGCGTAATTTACCTTTTAGTGTTACTTGGTATACACTTAGAAACTATTTTCAACGTGTCGGAGATGTTGAATTTGTTCGTATATTCGAACTTCAACATTCCTCTCACCAACTAGCGTTTGTTCGCTTTTCTAGGTATTATGACGCTCGAAGGGCTGTAAAATTTAAGAATGGTTCTTGGTTTGCACACCATTATTTAGATGTGCAACTCGCACGCAATACTACACCACGCACTTTATAGTTGCGTGGGACTATCTGTTTTCTTCTGTCTTTGGATGTTTTCTTCTTTTATACATCCATAGTTTAGTGTGCTATTTTCTCTGTACACATGACAATTTTATTTCAGTAATATCAACATTACTTTCTTTTCATATATTTTCCCTGATCATAGCTGTCATCAGTGATACTTGCATTATTTTTGCTGACTTCACTGTTCTATACAACTTCACTTTTATTGATTTGTGTAACGATGATTCGTTACTTTTGTGCGCATGATGCGCCGTCTTCTTGGCGATCAGAAAGGTGTCATCACGTACATCAATGACATCTGCTTATTTCATGACTCTTGGGAAGACCACATTGCTGGTTTAACTTCTCTTCTTGATACGTTACGCAATCACGGTTTGACTGTGCGACCTTCAAAGGTTCAAATAGGTTGTCAGGAAATTTCTTTTCTTGGTCACCGCATAGGTCACCACAAACTATGTCCTGATGACAATACAGTCAAGAGAATTTTGGATATTTCCACATCGTCAACTAAGAAACTGGTTAGGAGCATTTTAGGCTTAATTAACTATTACCATAAATTCATCCCGCACTTCGCACAACTATCTGCACCTTTGTCCGCACTAATGGCCAAAGGTAGTCAGAATAAGATACTTTGGGAACAAGATTGCGAGAGCGCTTTGGTAAATAGTAAGAAATTATTTTCGAATAAACCTATTTTGTTGTTACCAAATTTACGTATACCTTTCACAATTCAAACAGACGCATCAAGTTATGGAATCGGTGGCTGTTTGTTACAAAGGTACGAGAACACACTCCATCCTTGCTTCTTCGTATCACGCAAATTGACATCAGCTGAACAGAAGTATGCGACAGGTGAACGTGAGCTCCTGTCCGTGGTCTGGTGCCTTGAGAAGCTGTCAAGATATCTCATCGGCACGCACTTCTACATCCAGACAGACCACAGCCCTCTTACGTACATTACATCCAGAACTATGCGTAATTTAAGAATTCACAGATGGTACTTGCTTCTCCAGGAATTCTCATTTACGATTCTACCAATTGCTGGATCAGACAACAACTTAGCGGATTTATTATCGCGCAACTTCTCTGAGAAAAAAAATGAATTAACTCTTTAGATCCCAGTTTGTAGATTGTTAATGATTGGTATTCTAAGACTTACTGTGAGTAGTTAGTGATTGTTATAATTATAAATATATTATTAATACTCATGTGTTGTAGAGACATATGTCTTCTCCACCACTCTCACGCGTGCCACGAGTGTCACGTTTGGGAGCGAGGGGGATGATGTTGAGGATTGTTGCATATGTGCAGGCATTTGGATTTTAGCTCGATCCGAATGAGTGCACCGTGGAACACCTCAACTGAATACATATATTAACGACAGAGTACGCATATCTCTATGCATGACGCGTAGGACGTAGTAACGTCTTTCAACTTGTGGGTTTTGACCCTTATGGCAGCGTTTGGAAAGTGTGGCCTAGCCACTATGATATGTGTGGTATAACCACTTTGGAAAGTGTGGCATAGTCCATGGAATTTATATGTGTGGCAGGTAAGCCAACTTAGCAGAGTGTTCTTGGAGCAAACGTAAGTCGTGTCGGTCTTAATGCAGTTTGATTATATATGGCGGATTAGGCTGGCGTTGTATGCCAAATGAACAATATGGACTAGCAGTAGAAGTAGGTCTAGTACGAAGGATATTATACGACTAGCAGCAGGAGTAAGACTAGTGTAACTGGATATTATTAAACTAGCAGCAGGAGTAAGTCTAATGAAAGAGGCTATTATTAAGCTAGCGACAGGAGTAAGTCTAGTTAGCCTATGAATTATGCCAAAGGACATTGGCTGTGAAAGGAACTGACCGTTAAACAGAACTGTACAATAGTGAACATGTGATTCTATTGAAGAATAATGAACTCTTGCAATAAGTACATTGATTGTGATGATGAATTATGTTCTCACGTAATTGTGTCTTCTCATGGACAAGAGAATATTTATTAAATGTTTTAAGTCGTCGAATCCTGGTCTTATTTAATTGACGTATTCTGAGTTCAGTCATAGACTGTTTTATTATACAATAACGACCAGTGACTTTTAATACCAAACAAGCTGCCTCACACTGCAAATCTTAATCATGCAAGAGAATAATCAGGTCAGTCAAATATACACAATCTAATATGAAGTATGGTCAAGTATCAACGGCTCTCAAGGGTTACAATTGACAATATCGATACCAGTGTAGTACATAACGGAATCCTAGAAAAATGGATAAAATGAACCCGAAGGACTTTGACTTCTAATATCAGAATACGTATACAACATCTTGGTCATCAGAAAACATATAGAGCCTTAAAGAAGAAGTCCTCAACATATTGGTGTCAGCAGAGTCCTTAACAGTGCTATTAAGAAAAACCGAGTGGTGAACACAGGTTATGTATTGATTACCGGAAGCTTAATGCGATCACAGAATCTCAGGTGGACCAATTACCTGACACCAACCAGCTGTTCTCTACACTGAGTAAGGCTAGGTATTTATCAAAGGTAGATCTAAGCAAGAGATGCTACCAAATACCAGTGAAACCAGAAGTTAGGAAAATGCTGGCATTTAGTACATCAGACGGACATTACGAGTTTAATGTATTACCCATTGGGCTGAAAAATGCTCCCAGTATTTTTCAAGAATGATAAGGAAATTATTGGAACCTCTACAAAATCCCCATATCACTAACTTTATGGATGACATTCTTGTGGCTACAAACACATTTGAAGAGCATATAGTAGCGCTTTCCATGTTGTTTGACAGACTGAGAGAAACTGGATTGACTGCACGTCCAACCAAGTGCTATATCGGTTGTAAGGAATTGGAATTCCTAGGTCACACTATTTCTACAGGTCATATGTCTCCTGACCCAAAGAATATAGAGAAGTTAAAGAAGGCACCCAGACCTCAAACAAAGAAAGATGTGAGATCATTCGTCTCATTATGTGGGTTCTATCAGAAGTACATACCCCACTTTAACTCTCTGTGTGCACCATTAACTAACTTAACTAAGAAAGGACAGCCTGACAAAATCCAATGGAACGCTGATTGTGAAAAAGCTTACACAGAGCTAAAAGCAAAACTCACCAGCAAACCCATCCTTACGCTACCCGATATCACACAGGAATTTGTATTAAGGACGGTCGCTAGCAATATAGGTATTGGGGCAACTCTCTTGCAGCAATCAAAAGCCCAGCCAGAGGAACGTTTACCAGTCGCTTACGCCAGTAGGAAGCTGAATGCAGCTGAGGTGAATTACTCGACTATAGAGAAAGAATGTTTGGCTCTAATTTGGTCCATCGACAAATTTTCACCTTACCTGTATGGGACACACTTCATTGTCCAAAGCGATCACCAAACTTTAACATTCCTGGCTGCATCTAAAAAGTTAAATTCGAGATTGTTAAGGTGAAGTCTGCTTCTGGCGCCTTATTCCTTTACCGTGAATTACATTCCGGGAAGAGACAATGTAGGAGCTGATTTTTTAAGTCGACACCCTATTACTCTGGAAGGACAGACGCAAAATGATTAACTACAGCAGGTGTTTACACTTCAGCTATGACAGGTCACAGCTAGGAAAGAATGGGTCTATGTCGTGAAACGAGTGTGTAAACCCACTACTTTGTTAAATCACTATGTCGAGATACAAATTTGCCCCAGCCAATCAACGCACAGTCGCTGAGCCAGAATAAATTACACGAAGTTACGCCAGGGAAAAAACTTAAACCCTGTTTTTCGGATGTCGGTTGCGGCCATCTTGTCACTCAATATGGCTGAAAAAACAGAATAAAATTAGGCTGTACGGAGCATGGTACGAAACCGCATATAGCCAATCAGCTTGCCACGCCAGGAACCAACCAAACGCTTTCCTTAAGCAGTAGAAGGTACCTCACCTGCCTATATAATCGGGCGAGATTTTATGCAAACACACGCAACACCAACACAAAGCCAGATAGACCGACTGAAGAAGAGAAGCTGCCAACCTTGATTTATAGCTTACCTGAGTGCATTGACCTGGCAGCCTGCTTCACTAGTCGAGTCAAAACCTGGCCTGTTTAAATCTTAGAGGGTAAGCATAATTACTATACTTGTAAGAAAATAGGCCTACAGCAGGTATATAATGTTGGTATTTGTTGTGTATAGTAACACCAGACGGCGGAGCAAGCAAAGACATCAACAACAGAATGAACAAAGCAAGAACCGCCTTTTTTAGCCTAAACAACATCTGGAAGTCCTCTCAGTACAGCACAAGCACAAAATTAGGATTATATCAGAGCTGTGTGCTTTCTGTGCTTCTCTATGGTGCAGAAAGCTGGAGAGTTACAGAGAAGGAAATGTCGAAATTGTCCTCTTTTCACACAACATGCCTAAGAAAAATTCTCCGAATCTTTTGGCCGAATATCATCACCAACCAAGATCTGCTTCTCGGAGCAAGCAAGAGGAAATGCACACCATCATAGCTCTCAGACGCTGGAGCTGGGTTGGCCATGTCCTCAGAAGAGACCCCGATGCCATCACAAGAACAGCTATGCTATGGACCCCTGAAGGAAAGCGAAAGAGAGGCCGACCAAAAAACAACTTGGCGGAGGACTGTGGAGGCTGAGATGCAAAGAATGAACCAGAGTTGGGGCACTGTACGAAGGATGGCCGCCGACCGAGCAAAGTGGAATCAATTTGTTGTTGCTCTACAAGACGCCACTAGGCGTAATGGCCACTGACTGCTTTGACGGTCGGCGGCTAAGTATCAAAGAAGAAGAAGAATTTGTTTTGTGTCATTTATACTACCTACACCTGTACATATTTAATATATTTTTTTTCAATATGAATGTATCAGATTACTGATTGTATCTTGGGGCATTAGGTATATTGATTGTATTTCCTGATATGATTGATGAAGACGAAAACTAATAGGAATCATACTTCAATCTATTGTCTCCTATAACTTCAATCTATTATCTCAGATAACTCCAAACTGAAATATAACCAAAACAGTCATTGTTAGGATTCAATCTATTGTCCCATCTAACTCAATCTATTGTCTCCTATAACTTCAGTCTATTATATCAGATAAAACCAACTGAAATATAACCAAAACTGTCCTTGTTAGAACTCAATCTATTGTCTCATCTAACTCCAATCTATTGTCCCATATAACTCCAACCTGATATATCACCAAACAGTCCTCGTTTCATATACTCCTATCATTAGAACACAACAATATTGTTAGGATATATGTTACCATCCAGGATAGCACTTGTCAGAAAGGGCCTGGTATATTATAGGGGGAAGGAAATGGTTGTATCACACCTAGGTGTACATATTATTGGATGTATTCATGTATTGAATTTATATTATGGGATGTATTCATGTATTGAATTTATATTATTGGATGTATTCATGTATTGAAATTATATTATTGGATGTATTCATGTATTGAATTTATATTATTGAATGTATCCATGTATTAATTTATCAGAAAGAATGTTTTGCTAGTAGACACCTGTCTTGTCTCGCTATTGCTAACTCATACTGAGCCATGTTGCCATTCATCCTACATGCAGACACCTGAGACACAGGCTCATTTCACCCACACTAGAAATAGGTGGGCTTGATGACAGAAATTAGCCCCTATTTTTACTTGTTACAGGTTTTATTCGTGTCATCCAACCTGAGGTCGTATGTTCGAGTCAATCCAGCTGCCTGGAACTTAGCAGGAGCATAGAGATTGCACAGAAGCTACATCTTTAGTCCCCCTCAGTCTTGGGTGGGCTAGAGTAACGATCCTCAGCAGCTGTTGTGTGAACCAAACTAAGGAGAACAGAACGTTTTGAGAGATGAGTACACATTAGTACCATTTCTGTCAGCATTGTGAGCAAATTAACTGTCAGTGACGAAAACGAGATTTAGCGCAGCAAGAGACAATAATAAGATCATAGCTGATAAAGTATACGTAATTAACAGTACAGCTGATACATTTACTATAATTGAGTAACAGCACAGCTGATATAATTTTTTTGTTTCTATAATTGGAAGACTTGTAATATACAAGTATATTATATATATATATATATATATATATATATATATATATATATATATATATATATATATATATATATATATTATATATATATATATATATATATATATATATATATATATTTGTAAATCATTTGTAAACTTACAAATCCATAACATTCCATTTTTCAACATTCACCCTTCAGCACAAGAGTAGATAGTGTTTATACTAAATAAATAATAAGGAAATTGTAATTGAAAGACTTGTCCATTTTATGATTGTTAAGTAAAATCTGTTTCCTTGTTTTAATATCACAATTAGTTACACAGCGGGGGTGGCAATTTATGTCTGTCTCCTCTCCACTAATGTTTCGAGATCAGATCATTCACAGCCGTAACTAATTTGGATACCAGTAGTTCTCTCAGACACTGGGACTTCACCATTTTCTGCAGAAATTCTATTTCTGTAATTGTCAGTACTATACTGATCCTAGAGCCAATAAAAACCTCACGCCACAATTTTCCTGGCGTTCCTTTCTACGTTTTCTCCTCTTTTCTGCTTGCTTCTTTTCACCCAATCTGAGCTATCGCCGTAGAGAGCATCGCCACTTGGTGCGATCGGCAGCTTCATCCTCCCAGGTTGCTGGATTTATGTCCAGTGTCCTCATGTCTCTCTTGCACACATCTTTGAACCTCAGCTGCGGTCGCTCAACCGTTCTTTTGTCATCTGCCAGTTGTTTGTAGAAGTTATCTTTCGGGATGCGACCATCTTCCATGCGGCGGACATCGCCAAGCCAGCGTAGTCTTCGCTGTCTAAGCAGTGTATACATTCTTTGAATGCCAGAACGTGACAACACCTCGACATCTGTCACTTTGTCTTTTCACGAAATACCGAGGATGTGACGTAGACACCGTAAATGGACGGTTTTGAGTCTTCTTTCTTGCTTAGCATAGGTTGTCCATGTCTTGCTGCCATATAGAAGTGTGCTGGTGACACAGGCGTTAAATACCGCAGCTTTGGTCTTCGTTGTGAAGTTTCCCCAAACACGCGATGAGAGGCGGGTAAAGGTAGCTGCAGCTTTGCCAATGCGGCTGTCAATTTCTGTGTCTAGAGAGAGTTTGTCATTGATGATAGACCCAAGGTATGTGAAGTGCTGCACCACTGCATATTTATAGTTATCGATAGTGATAAGTGGTGAAACACCCACATCCTGACTCAGCCCATTCGTTTTCTTTAGACTTATTGCGAGGCCGAAGTCCTTGCATGCTTGGGTGAAGCGATTCATCAACATTTGAAGCTCCTGTTGGCTTTGAGTAACGACTGCAGCGTCGTCAGCAAATAACAAGTCTCTTATGGATTAACAATAGTGTCTAAAATGACTCCGTTATATTAAAATGCACGCTTTTTTTTTTGCATCAAAGCTTCTATATTCTGTACGACCCTATGATTGCACTAGTGCTAATATATTTACATAATACTCTGGCTTCAAATTTACTGAGTCCCAAAGACATTAATCAGCTCACACATGTTACATGTACATGTTCTAAACTGCCAATTATCAGCCCGATAACAAATGTGGGATAGATAAATTAGGCATTCGTTAATTTCCGCACTTAGTGGATACTACTTATCAAACATACATACATACACACATACAAACACACAAACATACCCAAACGATCCGTAAAAGTTTATGTTGGCGCAAACGCTCTGTTTTTTATACTTCATGTTCCCGCTAAAACTCAGATTTGTTAGGGTAAACACAAAGTTGTCCGCTGTAACGTAGAACGAGTCCCAGACCTGAAATATAATAATTTTATGCTAATTAAAAATTTTCAAATGAAAGTAAACGTAAACTTAGAGTCAGTGTCGGCTCTTTGAAGGTGAAACCGGTGTAGACGTACCTGGTGCCGACTTGGGGAGGGGCACCGAAATGTAATTATTCTTCTTCTTCATCTTCGTTCCCCCTCAGACTTCCACATTAATGACTCAATCAAGGCATTAGTCAGCCCAAGGTCCCTGACGTCTCCGAACAGTTTACCATCTTAAGGCGGTTTGAGTTGCATTATGTTGTTGCCATGTGAGGCCCAGCGCATCCCGTCTTCAGCAAGCATTTACTTGAGACCGCCCATAAGATTATAAAAACATACGTGTATTATTATTATTATCATTTTTTTTTTCATAGATGAAATATCCACTGTTAAACCCATCCTACACTGCACACAAGCTTCCAGTTTGGAAACAAAATCGTTTCCCTAAAATGATAGAAAACATTCCTGGAATTGAAAGTAAAAAGAGCCAAACTGCAACAGATAGAAGATCCATAGCGACAAAATACATAGAGAAACATTATCCACGCAACACCTGGACCCATGCATACACAGATGGATCAGCAACAAATGCAACAGAAAATGGAGGTGGGGGTGTCTTTCTGACCTTAAGCACTGGTGCAGAAAAAAGGCTTTCAGTGGCGACAGGACGATTCTCCAGCAACTTCAGAGCAGAGGCAGAGGCCTTGAAAACTGCAGCAGAGGTTATATTGACAGAAGAAACGGCAGAGAGACAAGTTGCTTTCTTTACTGATGCAGTCAGTAATTGCAACGTTGAAAAGACAAAATAATACAGACCTGGATGATCTCAGAGTAGTGCTCCACAAACTTTGTCAACGATTCAAAAAGTGTTGTGATCCAGTGGATCCCATCTCATTGTAACATCGCCGGCAATGAAGAGGCTGACAGAATGGCAAAAGAAGGTTAACATCTACCTCAGCCTGATGCAAGCATAACTTTTGAGGAGGCAAAGAGTTTTATCAGAATCAGTTACAGAAACAAATGGAATGAAGAACATCCAGGGCACACACAGAATGATGCTTACTACCAGCTCCACAGAAGAGAACAAGTGGTAATCTTCAGACTCCGCACTGGCCACAACAGATTGAGATACCATCTATTCAACAAGCTAAACATAGGAACTACCGATCAGTGTAACTGTGGCACTGATAAAATGACTGCTGAACATCTGCTTCAAAGTTGCCCCTTATATGTGGTACAGAGAAAGTGCATATGGCCGACGCCAGCTCCTTTCGTGGAAAAGCTTTACGGGGATTCAAATAGCCTCAAACTGACTACTGGTTTCTTTGAGAACATTCAAGTGGACGTCTGAGAGTGTACGAAGAAGAAGAATTTTTCTTTTTTGTAAAATACTGCAGTGAACATTATTTCCGGAAATAACAATGTGATCCAAATCAAAAACATGAAATTGAGTCTCGTTAGAGTACGGTACAGTACGGCAGGAGGAGGGGGGAAGACGCCATCACAAGACCCCCTACCACCTTGAAAAATCTATCTCTAGGGCCGACTGCTTAGAGTTACAGGAAATGATTCAAACAATATTGATAAAAAGGAAACAAAACGGCCTTATCCTAAATAGCAATTAGAAGTAATGGGCATCTCGAAGAAAATGATTGTCTCCAGAATGTACTATGAAAATAAATGGGACGGTTTAAAAACAGTTCAATAGATTCAAATACCAAGGCACATTAATAACATAATATAAAAGATGCATCTCAGACATGAACAGTAGAGTAGCAGAGGCAAAAATCGTGGTCTATAAAAGGAAGAACATTTAATGCAGCAACTATTAGTAAATGAAAGTAAGGCAGAATGTTTTTCAGGACATTAGAGCCAATACTAAGATATGGCAGTGAAGTATGGACAATTATTAAACAAGGATTAAGTCCAAGGAGACCACAGAGATGTGGTTTTACGGTAGAATGTTAAGAATATTATGGACGGCTTTGTTTACTTTTTCATCTGCTTGTATCGCTCTTTTTTGTATATGTTTCTCATCATCGTATGTGTCTGTAGTATCTTTCTTTGACCTGTATGTAATTCTTGTCCTTGTCACCTGTTTGTAACTGTGGCTGACGGAAGGTGAAACCCGAAACGTCACGTGTTTCCTGTGTACCGCTAACTTGTAAAACTAATTTCATACCTTCTCGTCGTGCGTCTCCGTGCCCGCCAACCAAATCTGCTGTTGAACACTTGGGATAACAACTGAATTGGTTGCGTTCAGATGAAGTGTGCATTCTATTTTGTCCGCGTCCAGTTCCCGGTGATCTCCGAGAAGACAATTAAGTAAAAGCACTACTGACTCAACAGGCATTTCTCAACTCTTTGACTCTGCAATTATTTTCCACCTTGTTCCGTAATTTTAATTCATGATAAACTAAAAACAACGCCCAGAGAGTTGTTTGGGCACGGGTGTTAAATCTGACCAACGCTTTGAGCGTTGTTCCGGTGTCAAAGAGTTAATAAGCGACTAAAATGAGTTTGTAAATGCGGTTGGTAACCTCACCAGGTAAAACAAATTGCTACATAATCTACCACATCAATAGCACATGAAAGCTGCGGTGCAGACTTAATGCAAGTAGGATAGTTGCGATGGTGGCTTCATGATCAGTGCAGAGCAAAACGGAAAATAATGATCATGTCTTTTTTGTCATTAAAAATTATTCTAATAACCAGAGCTGTGGAGCCGTAGTCGGAGTGTGGAGTCGAAGTGGCGGAGTTGGTGGTTTTTTAGTGGAGTCGAAGTGGCGGAGTTGGTGGTTTTTTTTTTTAAGTGGAGTGGAAGTGGCGGAGTTGGTGGTTTTTCAGTGGAGTCGAAGTGGCGGAGTTGGTGTTTTTTTTATAGTGGAGTCGAAGTGGTGGAGTTGGTGGTTTTTTAGTGGAGTCGAAGTGGCGGAGTTGGTGGTTTTTTTAGTGGAGTCGAGTCGATAACATAAATGTCCGGACTCCAACTCTGAATATTATGACATATGACTAGTAAATAACTGTGGTCGGAGTCTGGGAATCGGAGTCAGACTTCTAATATTTCAGGAGTCGGAGAATTTTTTTGGCCGACTCCACAACTCTGGTTACTTTCAGGGTGACGGGACGATGACAATTGTGGTAAGGGTGGCTATGGTAGTGACGTTGAGCAAGAACTTACTTCAATTCTGGTAAACTGAACCGGCGTTTTGAGAACAATCTTCCAGCCACAGGATGGCACATAATTGGCCAAGTCGTAGCAGAACTGTCCCCATCCGGCATTGTTCCAGGTTTGGACCCACGTCCAGGAAAAGCCAGACATCGACCATGCCCCAGGTAGAAGCAGAATAATTGGTATGGCCAGAAATCTGCGAATCCGAGAGACTGTGACAATTAAGAGTTTACTTATAGATTTAATACGTAATTAGAGTAATCTCATCAGGAAACCCAAATTGCTACAAAAACAACTAACTAATCAGAGGAGCGGATACTTTTAAACAGAATTTCTGCAAAGGGGGCCAACTGTGGTGGCTCAATGCTCTATAAGAAGCACAAAGGGAGATAAATCAATGATTAAGACAAGCACGTTGAAATACAATAAGGTAAAGGTCAAGGCTTTAGCAGATATTGCTGTAGGGGGGTGAATTGTTTTTCCACCGTGTGTTATGCTAATGACATAACTAGTTGTGCGAATACTTTACTTACTTACTTAGTCGTTCATCTTCTACCAAGAGGTGTAGAGGTTTGTAAGAGATAGCGCCATGCTATTCTTTCGGCTATCTTCCTCCTGGCTTGGTTAAATTATAGTCCTCCCGAATACCGATTTTTAAAATTTATTCAGCTCACTATCTGTTAATAACATTAGAAGGTCGTTCTTGAATCTCCAAGGTCAGAGAGGAAGAAGACCGAAAAATACAAGGTAAAGAGAATTAACGACAGATATGAAAGGAATAAAGAAAATATGAAAAGACCTTGAGCGGAGGGCACAGGACATGCATTCTTTGTAAGAATGTTTTGAAAGTCTATGTTCCCTGAGTAAATATTTTGTTTGATTAATTATTCTGATAAAATAATACTGTTTGGTAAGTGACGATGACTTTTGTTTTCAAGATGGGGTTAACAAACAATGACAGTGTATGTGTTGCTGGAAAAAGAACAAAGAGGTGGCATATGTTACGGCCACAAAGTCTTTGTCAGGAACAAACTAATGAAAATAGTAAAGAGAGAAAAGATCATAACTAAACTAGTGTAAAAGCCCGTCATAACACGGGAATTAAATTCAAAAGCACCAATACCTAACGGCAATTTTACTTATTGAAAAGTATTTTTAAAAAACTACTGTGCATCATCACAGTACACGAACCACGTAGCAGCAGCGAGGATCCCAATGTGTGTGTACGGGATCACACATTCTATAAATATATTTTTGGGCAGACCGTCATTTGCGCATTCTTCTTTGGTAAATGTTACAATTTTCGGGAGAGTGCATATAAGGGAAACAATACAATTAATGTCTAACTTTCAACCTAAGTTGCATCCCTTAGAGTTACGCACTGACAGAAATAGCTGGGATTTTATATATAGGATGCATAAAGTTCTATTGTAAATTATATGAGCCGCAAATGGACAACACTGTCGTCACTCGGGTAAATGTGCTAAGAAATGCCGCTAAGACAAAATGGAAAATTAGAAAACATTTTTAAGGAACAAAACTACAGTCACAATAAATAAGTTGGCTAAAAGTGAAACTAGTAACATGTATAACCTTAATGAAAGTAGAATCATCGCTCTGAAAGATCCGCCTAGATCTATACTGGCTTCAGCAATTTCAGAAGCAATTTCTGACAACTCTTCAGAAAATTGGCAAAAACATTAACGACTCTGAAGATCTTGTGAAAAGCAACGTCCAGTCTGTTATAGACGGAATGTCAAAATGATAGGAATTCGTTAAGTAGGAATACCAGTTGAGCTAATTGTAATATGAGGAAGTTGTGAGCGAATTATACGTCACAGCTCATTTGTGATCTTGAGTATTATAGGATAGACAAAATTCTGTGGTGGGATTATTCGTGTGTGTGTGTGTGAGAAAAAGTTTTGGCTCGCAATCTTTGGATGCAACTGGACAATGTTTGCTCATCAATCACTATCATCATCATTACGACCACTTTTTTTTGGCTTATTACGGAACATGGATCCACCAATGTGGATGGTCTCCCAGTGAAGACCTGCATTAAAGAATGAATACATGTTCTTGCAAAGGTAGTGTCTCTGTAGCAATTTGTTTTTGCATGGCAAAGATGCGTTTTTACGACATGCTTCTTCTTCGTTTTTTATTTTTCTTCTTCATTTTTCTTCTTCCTCTTCTTTTTCTCCTTCCTTTTCTTCTTCTTCTTCTTCTTCTTCTTCTTTTTCTTCTTCTTCTTCTTCTTATTCTTCTTCTTCTTCTTCTTCTTTTTCTTCTTCTTCTTCTTCTTCTCCTCCTTCTTCTTCTCCCCTTCTTCTTCTTGTACCATGCAAGCTCCCGTAATTGATCACATTTCTTTACCACCGTCTGTATTCAATGCTGTTTATCAATTTTGTCGTTGACTTCCACGCTAAGATGTCAAATCGTCCAAGTATATTCTCCCTTTTTCGTTTTCTATCTCTCTTTCTGATGAGGCAAAAAACTAATGGGACTGCTGCTCCCTCAAACATGTCGTCGGAGGTGTATAATTTGAGGTTGTGTATGCGGCTGGCAACCTCATAATATAACGCAAAGTGATGCAGAAATCACCTCTGCATAGTTTTGACACAGGCTTCTTGCAAGAGGGACGGATGGAGGTCTAGCTACATGCTCCACCAGAAGCGTATAAGGAGGGGTTGATAGTGATTGTATGCAACGACGCACGTGATCTGATCTGAATCAAAATCTTTAAGTATACTTACTTACTTAGTCGTTCCCCTTCTACCGTAAGGTGTAGAGGTTTGGAAGAGAGAGCGCAAGACTATCCAATCGGTTGTCTTCCTCCTGGCCTGGTTCCATTTTAGTCCTCGGTCCTTCAAAGATTGTCTAATGTTGTCCTCCCAGGGGACTGTGGGTCGTCCTGGAGGTCTGGATCCCTGGCTTTTAGTCTCCCATGCTTGTCGTGGTAGCCGATCTTCTCCCATTCAGCAAACATGGCCAAACCATCTCAGTTGGGACTGTTCTACTTGGGTCTTCAGGGGGTGGGATTTTAGGCAAAAATTAACTTTAAATATACACATGTGAAACTAATTACATACGTTGTCGTATAGTTCCCTGGACTCCCTGAGTAGACCAAGAAAGAATAGAATTAATGGTTACTCGGGGACTAATACGAGATTGTGTAAGTGGGTTAGCAACCTCATACGGTAAAACAAATTGCAACAGAAGCCACAGCTACAAGAGTACATAATGCGTTTACGCAGTCTTACTGCAAGGTGATCAGCTACATTTATAGCACCATGCTCCATAAGAGGCGAAAAGGGAATAAATGAATGCATACATGTGAACCAAAACTGCTCTGTTTTTGATGGCATATACATGTCCTTACTACTTTGTGACAAAGAGATCAACTGTGAGATAAATACAGATTAACGTGTAAAGCACGTCACGTGTCGTCGTCATATCTCTTGGTGAAAATTCTGGTTATTTGTATGCAAGGACACAAATCTTTCTTATCACAGGGTAATCGATTGATATCACGTTGTGGCATCGATTATTTACTTATGATCTGCTTAGATTACGCATTACTTTGAACAGTATTCATGTCATTGTGTATTTAACATCTTGAAAATAATTAATGAAGCCAGTGGCGTCACTAGGGGGTGCCGGGGGTACGGACCGCACCGGGTGACACCATCAGAGGGGGCGTCACCAAAATGACTGTCAATAAAATTTTTGTGCAGTGTTTGAGCAGAAATTTATTATGTTTTATAAAATATATCCCTATAGTTAGTTATAACCACAAAAACATTTTTCGTAAGCACAGCTTACTTGTACTGTATCAATATACCTACGTTTTTACTTCGAATTCTATTGTTTTCTTAACGAATTTTCACTTTAACCACATGAAACTATGTAAATGTAATACATTTAAGGCTGTGCGTATGATATTGTAATTTAAAGGTGTAATTTTAATTTTGCTAGTTGTTTACCGGTACGTCACTACTATTGCCTTTACATTCAGTGATATACAGGAATTACGATTTACGAGTAACATTAGTACAAAAAACATTACTAAGGATTCTGTATGGTCTGGTACGGGAGGAGGTCCATGGGGGGTGACAACCATGAGTTACCGCACTGGGTGACACCAACCCTAGTGACGCCACTGAATGAACGCATCGATTTCCAAGGGCAGTTTTAACAAGACATTTGTTTACATTTAGGCAAAGACTGTTTGTCCAGATTGGGTTCATGTGTAACTATGGAATAACTTATGCACATTTTTCTTAATAGGTTAAAAAATGTAGTACCGTAGCAGATACTGCCGTTGATGTTTGAAGTGTTAGAGATATCACCAGATGTCACGGAGTGTTTTGAGGCTATTTTGTATGTGTGAATGTTCCCATGCTCCAGCGGGAGTTTATTAGTCATGTGAGTTGTTGTGGGCTGGGAATGCGTGCATGGTAATAATTTAGCTACAGGGTTGTGAGCGTTGCTTGAGACAAGCTGTTAGCTTTTGTTATGCGTGAATGAAGATCAGTGGAGCGTGAAAGGGTTTCACGGGTTTTAGTGAATACGCATGAAAGGGGCAGTCAGAGAGAGTAGTGTGTTGGTTTAGACGTGTGTTGAGTTAGTAGAGAGTTGAGTCAGTAGACAGGAGACAGCATAGAGTGTAGAACAGAGAAGGGTGGATGTTGCAGTAGTTGGTTATGAATAATCCTAGTGGCTGTGGGTAGTGATTCCGAGAAGCAGAGTGCTTACTGAATACTCGGGATTGATGATGTCTACATTATTTGTAATGGCCCTGCGTCCATTATGATTTGTTGTTCATATAATATATTGTGGAGATTGACACAGCTGTTGGAGTTGCTTCTTAGACCGTGAGCTGGGACGAGTGGTGTATAAGTGTTTAACCTTCCTACATCCACCCACATACACCCTACCCATCACATTGGGGGCTCGTCTATTCGGATGTTACAAGTGAACCCAGGGCTGTACAGCGTTGAAGGGATCTGAGGTCATTTGGTCAACAGCCGATGGTTTGTTTTTCAACGCAGCGAAGTGTGACAACTTTACAGTAACCAGACGATTCGACACTGTTCAAATCTAGGTCAGTTGTCAACGGTACGTGTGTGCTACCGAATAAACAGTGTGCTAGGAATGCTGCCTTACAAGTCTGTTTACATCGTTTGCTGCGGTTGTGAAACAGTGTGTTGTGACCAGGAGAATCTGTGATGACCAGAAGAAGAGGATCTGTGAAAGCTGTGAAGCTGTCGTGTTGCTGTGTGTGAAGTGGAAAACAAGTGCTTGGTTTTTCACTGTCTGTGTAGCCGGGGGCGCTGCAGAATCTGAACTGAGTGTTTTGTTCCGTGCTGTGTGTGGGGTCTTCATATTTCATCAACCTTCGGACTGGCTGAAGACATTATAAACATATCTACACGCTTGGGATTTAAGTATTATGTAGTTGTTTTGTGAACAATTAATGTTCGTTATAATTCTTTAAGATACAGCTTAATTAGATATTATTCTGTTGTTATTCGTTTAAGGAAGTTACGTAACATTCTTTAGTGCTCTAGTATGCTAATGTTCTAGTAAAGTGTTTACTAAGTGTCTCGTTGAAAAGGTAATTTTTGTGTTATATAGTGCTAACAGGGTATTTCATAGGAAATCAGTAGTTCTTCTTGAATACTGAGTACGTCTGTTTTCGTATGTAGCTTCTTTCCTTTAGTTCTGCTACTTTCTTCTTTCAGTAAAATCCCTTATTTTCTACTTCATTTTCAGTGTTGCTGTTCTACTGTCTTTAGTTTTACTCTTTCTTTATGTTATGTAGGTTTAGGTTAAACTAAATTAATAATTAATTGTATATCTACTGTACCTTCAGCTGTGCTATTCCTATCTGCCTTACACATTACTTATATCTACGTTACTTATAACTGTACGAATCCTAGCTGTCATCTTTCTCTCTAGTTCTTTCGTCCATTTGAGTTAGATTCTAAGAGCTTAAATTATATACTAAGTGTGTATTAACATATTCCTGACAGGAACTGTTGTAGTGTTTGGACTTCTCAAAGTTACTGCTGCAGAGGTGACTTGGAGACAACAGATCAGATCAGTTTATTGCCATAGCCTGCCATTCCAGTACACCAGAAAAAGCTACGTAACCTTAGTTTGTTTTGGTTCATCATTCTAAGGCCATATTTCATTTATTTGTCCAGATTGCTCTATAGGCTTCCCTTGGCATTCATTGTTTCAGTGTTGTTGTTGGACGTGACGATTATGTTATTTATTTGTGTTTTGATTTCATCTGTAGGATTTTGCGCTATTTATTCTTAGAAGGGGTCCTATCCTGTGGGCAGGATCAGTTGTATTGCCCTTCACGAATAAAGTGTGCATTTTTGCATTAGTTGTTTACGTGCAGTTTGTTGTTGGTTGTGTGTTATATTCCCTCTTTGGCGTTCTGTGTATATGGTGTATTCTTCAGTCATTTTCTTCTTACACTATCCTGTAAATACGTTAATTTTTTCAATCTCCTGTTTTCGTGCGTTATAGAGGTCTGGTACTGTATATTTCAATATTACTTCTGTCACACATCTTTCCTTGTTCTTGTTACCAACCTACAAAGTTGTTGTTTGTTAAATTAGGGTGTAGTGTTTATCATCATCATTTGTGTCATTGTTTGTTTTGTAGGGCTAATAATTTATTTGAGTAAAACTATTTATAATCCTGTCAACACTTATGGATTTTACCATGGTCTGTCCGAAGATAGGAAAGTTTTGAGAGGAACAATTAGAGTTTGCACACGCTCAATTTAAAGAGGTGCAAGAGAGACAAGAACGACATGAAGAGCGAGCGAGAAAGAAAGCGGAAAGAGAGGAGAAAACTAAGAAATTAGAAGACAACTAAGAGAAAGAGATTAGAGATACAAGCAAGAAAGAAATAAGAAAGCACAGAAAGAGAAAGAGATACAAGCACAGAAAGAAATGAAAGAGATAGAAGCACAGAAAGAAATTAAAAAGATAGAAGCGGACAAAGAGGTATCCTTGAGAAGACTCGAGTTAGAGAAATCGGGTTCAGACTCATCATCAAAAAAAAGAGTATGGGAGTATGTACAAGTTGAAACTCCCAATTTTCAACGAATCCATAGATTTTATGGACTGTTTTTTGGAGAGGTTTCAAACGAAGGCAACTGCCTTAAAGATTAATAAAGAACTGTGGGGATCACTGTTGACAGATTATTTAACAGGGTCAGCATTAAAAACAGTTTTTCAATTAACTGTGGAAGATAGATTAAATTATGACATAGTGAAGGAAACTTTGTTACGCAAATACAGGTTAAATGAACAAGGCTATCGGTTAAAGTTCCACAGTGCGATGCCAAGTAGTGAGCAAGATTTTGCGGAGTTTATCGCAGAGATTAAGATGTTATTGAACAGATGGATTGACCTATCGGGCATTGCTAAAGATTTTGATGGCCTATGTGATTTAATCTTACGTGATAAGGTGATGTCTTCATGTAGCTCGGAGTTGTTGGCTTTTTTCCAGGAAAGAAAACCGGAAAATATTTCGGCAATGTCTCAGTTAGGTCAACAGTACGCAACCGCACAACAGGGGAGACCGATTCATAAATCGGCAGTGCCAGAAACATTTACAACATGTGTGGCCAAGCGGAGTTATGAAACACTACCATATCGGAGACAAAATTCTCGTAGTGAGGAGAGACCTTATGATAAGAAAGCAGTAAGTAGGAAATGGACAGAAAGAAACTTCCGTACATCCCCCAGGAAACAGCAGAATATGACAGAGTCAGGTAGTAGAAGACCTTCTGGTTGTTTTAAATGTGGATCACCATGCCATGGAGCAAAGTTTTGTGACAAGCCTGAACCTCAGTCTGTGGCCGAGCCTCAGACTAGCACTCAGGGTAGTCCACAGAAGAGCCAGCGTGAGGAGTACAGATGCTTTCTATGTAATGGGATTGGCCACCTTCAATTCGATTGTCCTAATAGGAAGTTTGAACGCGCAAGTTCGGTGGTAGTCTTAGATACATTCAACAACGAGAGTTGTGAAGGGTGCAGACCACTTTTTCATAAAGATGAGACACCAATTCTGATTTGTGGCCACCCACTTCCATGTTTGTCAGCAGTTCATACAGATGGGAACATAGTCTTGCATCCAGGGTACATAGGACAAAAAGTTGCATCCGTCTTAAGGGATACAGGTTGTACGACAGTTGGGGTGCGGAGATCGTGCATTGAGGGGTCTCATTGGTTGGGGCAAACTGCTCGATGGAATTTTTTTGGTGGCAGGGTGGAGTTTTACCCTCTGGTGTTGATAGATATTGACACGCCATTCTTGCGGGGTAGGGTAAAAGCATGTGTTCTTGATGATAATGCGGTCGCTGATCTAATACTTGGAAATATTCGTGGTATCAAAGAATGCACTGATGACGATATCAAACTATGAAAGCACAAACATAGAGACGATATTTCTGGAGGAACTACTAGGTTGCAAGGAATACCTAGGGTAATTCCTGTAGATAGCATGTCGTCTGGTAATGTCCGAGGTGATGATACTTCAGTATTAAATTTAATTTCACCCCAACGAGAAGATATATCGTTTCCAAAACAGCTGGGTCAATCAGAAACTAACATTGAGAGGCATATTAAATCAGCAAAGGAATTGGGTGAACGTAAGATGAATATTCAGGAAAGGGCAGTAAATGAAACAAAGGTGAACTTTACTTTGCCAGAAAAAAGTGAATGTTATGGATCTGTCAAATATCCTGAGACAGACCGGATGAAAGAAGAGCGCAGAAAGCTGATTGAGAAGTATCGCAGAGTAGGTCGTGGTGCTCGTATGCCACATGAGAAACATTACATAAGAGAAACCAGTGACTTAAGAGATTCCAGACACTTTAGAGGAAGCCGCATGAGTAGTAATGATTACTGTGGTAATTTTCAAAGTAAACGTCGGATTGGATTTAGAAACAGGTACAGAGGACAAGATATAAACAGAGGATTTTGTTCCAGCAGACCAAGCTATAGTGAACAAAAAGCTGGAGAAATATACAGAGGTAGTTTCAGAAGAGATTGCCGCTGGGCAGACAAAAGAGAGAGTAACCATCTTTACAGTAGAGCACGTCGTAGATGGAATGATGGTGGTGAGAGCTATTGTTGTAGCTTTGATAGTAGCCGAGGATGTCGTCATCGTAAATGGAGCAGCTACCCTGAAGAATATGACCAAGGCTGAGATAAATATGATGCCAGAAAGGGCCTCTGATAATATAATATTGAAATTACAGAGCCCGAAAACTAACATCACTAACTCAGAAGGGAAGGCATAATAGAGTGATTTGTACAAATAAGTGTCAAAGTGACTTAGATAAGATTTGAGAAGATTTTTGCAAGTAGTCAATTTTTGTTGCTTTCTGATTTAGACAACATTTTCTTTCTCAGGGCAGATGCTTTGGCATTGGTCATATGTGATTGCCACTAGTTTTCTGCAATCTGCCAAGTCACCAAGCAGCTGAACATTAACCTTACAACAGTTTGATGTAGGACAAGATACCAGACTAGCGGATTTTGATTATAATAAAGCATGTTTACTTGTAGTTATATTTGTATAAGTTTGATGACTTTACATGAAGTTTGTAGATTATGCATGCATTTCTCTGATATGAAAATGAATTTTGTTTAACTTTAGAGATATTGAATGTCATTGTCACTAGAATAATAAGTATGCTATTAGTGTGAGTTGATGTAAGTTGTATGAAAGCATTGTTTACTTTGATGATGTATTTTAGGTTTGATGATGTATAGGACTCCCATCTCTGTCTTCACAGTGAAAAACCCCGGTTTTTCACGTGGGGAAAGGGGTGGATGTCACGGAGTGTTTTGAGGCTATTTTGTATGTGTGAATGTTCCCATGCTCCAGCGGGAGTTTATTAGTTATGTGAGTTGTTGTGAGCTGGGAATGCGTGCATGGTAATAATTTAGCTACAGGGTTGTGAGCGTTGCTTGAGACAAGCTGTTAGCTTTTGTGATGCGTGAATGAAGATCAGTGGAGCGTGAAAGGGTTTCACGGGTTTTAGGGAATACGCATGAAAGGGGCAGTCAGAGAGAGTAGTGTGTTGGTTTAGACGTGTGTTGAGTTAGTAGAGAGTTGAGTCAGTAGACAGGAGACAGCATAGAGTGTAGAGCAGAGAAGGGTGGATGTTGCAGTAGTTGTTTATGAATAATCCTAGTTGCTGTGTGTAGTGATTCCGAGAAGCAGAGTGCTTACTGAATACTCGGGATTGATGATGTCTACATTATTTGTAATGGCCCTGCGTCCATTGTGATTTGTTGTTCATATAATATATTGTGGAGATTGACACAGCTGTTGGAGTTGCTTCTTAGACCGTGAGCTGGGACGAGTGGTGTATAAGTGTTTAACCCACATTACCCTACATCCACCCATATCAGTTCCCTTCCTACTGCCTTTGCCTTCCCTAAGGGCTGAAATGATGACTGACAACGTCATCATTTAAGACAAATTGTTACAGAAACCAACGTTACAAGATCACATGAAGGCTTTAGTGCAGGATTCCTGCAAGCAGTGGCGTATCCTGGTAATGCGAGCTAGGCGTGCTGCTACTTAAAATGAATATGTACGCCTACTATTTAACTTCTTCCCCTCTTAATTTAAAAACCGACTATATTCAATTACGCAACGATAGTTATTAGGGGTATATGTCAATTATCTCCGAAATACTAATTAACTGACAACTTGAAAATCACTGTCACTGTAATAATCTGCATTCCCGGCAACTAACAAAAATTAATCACAAAAAACACTGGACGGACACAGCCGATTTTTACAACACGAGAGCTGCAAGACCACCGCACGCATGGTCGTATTGTATTGACGTATCTGGCCATGACCCCGATCCACACAAACCAATCTTCAGACGTGAATCCGAAAGGTGCAGCACGCATTGTGACGGAATTACCCGAGAAACTTCGGGCGATTGTAACCAACCAATAAAAACTGCACTATAAAACGCGTCTGGGAAACTGAAACTAGATATACTCGTAGATTCTATGCGGGAAAATCCGTTATCCTGATGCGTGCGGTCCGAAAGCAGAACTTTAGAAGAGAAATATTTTATAGAATAATAAATTAAATTTTTTTTTTCCTTCGGGCATAGGTGTGCGCAGCACGCACAGCACACATAGAGAATACGCCACTGCCTGCAAGGTAGTCAGCATCATTCATGGTTCCATACTTCATAATGAGCAACCAGTGAGATAATAATGATAATGAAAGGATGTGAACTTTGGAGCAAACCTTGAAACGAAGATATGTTTATACACAGTTCAAAGTTCAAAGTACGAGGTGTGTTCAAATGAAACCCGTCCCAGTGGCTTTATAACAAATATATGTAAGGTACATCAGCAGGTGTAGTAGAATTAAATACAGCAATTGTTATGAAGCAAGTACCCACTGGGGTTCTTTAGAAATAGTCTACATAGGCATTCAGACACGCATCCCACTGCTTGGGTAGACGGCGGATGCAGTCCGAGAAAATGAATTTGGTTGCTTATTGAAATATTTGGTCACCGAGGCCCTGACGTCTGCATCGGAGTCGAATCATTGTCCCTTTAGAGATTTTTTTAAGGATCTGAACAAATGAAAGTCACATGGTGACAGATCGGGCCTGTAGGCTGGGTGTGCCAGAACTTCCAACCTTTTCCTTGCTAACGCTTCCTGCACAATGTTCGCAACATGTGGACGAGCGTTGTCGTGCAACAGAATCACACCACGCGAAAGCATGCCGGGTCGTTTATTCTTGATGGCTGTATGCAGGTTGTCTAGTGTGTCTTTGTAGCGGATGGCATTGATGTTCACGCCAGGCTCTTTAAAGTGTACCAATAGAAGCCCTCCATGGTCAAAAAATGCGGTCAGCATAACCTTACCGGCGGAAATCTGTGATTTAAATTTTTTGCGTTTTGGTGATCCGGGATGTTTCCATTGCATGCTCGCTGATTTGCTGCACGGCTCAAAGTGGTGGCACCATGACTCATCGCCTGCCACTATGAGCAACAGAAATGCATCACCCTCCTCTTCGTAACGCAGCAGGTGGTTCAAACTCCACCCCATGCGTTCTTCCTTATGGTGATCGGTCAGCATCAGTGGGACCCATTATAAACACACCTTTCGATACTTCAGTTTCTTCCTAACCACCATATGAACTGTCACAAGAGACACAGCGAATTCCTCTGCTAGCGAACGTAAGCTCCGACGACGGTCCATCCGTATTGCTGCATCAATCTCGGCGATGGCTTCTTCTGTCGCAACAATATGCACCTGACCTGGCCGCGGAAGATCTTTCGTTAACTGACGTCCTTCTCGGAACATTCGTGCCCAGTATTTCACTGTAGTCTTAGACACACTTTTGTCACCATACACTGCTTTCATTCGGAGATGAATGTCGACTGGTCGACATCCTTAGGCTGTTAGGAACTGAATCACCGCTCGCTGATCGACCTTGGACGGATTCCTTATCACACCGGCCATTATTTTAACGGTCTGCAGCACAACCAATGAATACTAGGAGAATGAACATTTACACACTTGTACATTCGTATGTGCTTATTACGTCAGATGTGACGTCATCATGCTCTTCCTACGAATGTCCACTTGGCGCAGCACGGTCGGGTTTCATTTGAACACGCCTCGTAAAAACACGTGAAGTAACTAGAGAAAGAGAAACACTTAGCAATATGAAAGTGCTCAACGATTCACAAGAGTTGTGATCGTATGGATCCCATCTCATTGTAACATCATCGGCAATAAAGAGGCTGACAGAACAGCAAAGGAAGGCGGAAAGCTACCTCAGCCTGGTGCAAGGATAACTTTCGAGGAGGTAAAGAGTTTATCAGAATCAGATAGAGCAACAAACGGGATGTAGAGCATCCAGGTCAGACACAGAATGATGCTTACTTGCAAGCAAGTAACCCGTTAAGAAATGAAGGGAAAGAATTATGGAGTGCGATTTCTGCTTCATGTCATGAGGACGGCACCATTTCTCTTGTGTTCATTTGCTTTCTTTCGATTCCCTTCCATCCTGCACCTTGAACGGAGCAAGTGAACCCGTCAACACACACACACACACACATATTTGGAAACTATAATTTTTAAACGTATTAACAAATTAGGAGGGGAACCCGAGGCCCGTAAACAGTAAATAAATACACAAACAACACACAAAGGTATGTTATCAGGCAATAAATATTAGACAAACATAAAGGTATGTTTTCAGGCACTCGTAAGAAATAAAGAAGTAGAACACTAGACAGCAGAAAAACAACAGACGTGAGTGGTTACCCAGGGTTCGAACCCCGTACCTTCCGTACGACAACACCGCCTAGCTATACAAGCGAATCACACTATATAATATATATTCTGTAGCATAGAAGGATTAAAATAGTTTGAATGGACCATAAATGGGTGATTCTATAGCATAGAATAATTACACATTAAGTTACCTCTCATGGGAGGTGTGAGGGCACGAGGCTAAAAATCCTTGGCTAAGATAATCCGAAAGCAAACACGAAGATGACCAAGCTTAACACAGATCGATAACATAGCTCCATATTCAAATGAAAAGAATCTCTACCCTACCAGGCAGCACACACGATGTGGACATGCAGGGCTTTTGTCAGAGAATGTTGAAAGATTGAAAAGTTTCTTTCTTTTGTTCCTTTATTGTTGCTTTTTTTTTTTTTTTAGTTAGTCCATTCAATCTACGAAAATACTATTAGAAAGACTGAGTTTTTATTATTATTTTTTTTAAATTTAAATTTTTGTCTTTCTTTGTTTATTTTGTTAGTTTATTTTTTTTAAATTTGTTTAGCTTGAGTTAGTCGTTATATTTCTACGAAAGATACACTTTGAAAGACTGAAAAGTTTATGTTTTGTTTGTTCGTTACGCTTGAGTTAGTCCATGTATTTCTATTGTCGGGACTATGTTCAAAGTACTCGTAATATTGTATTTTCTGATGAGGCTGACAGCCCAATGTACAACATCATAGTCGCCTCTTACGTCATGCTTGAGTGAGTTGTTTTCCAATTTGTTTGTTGAGAGCATTCAAAAACATCGTGATGCGACATATAGTTTAACAGAGAAGTAGAAAAAGACAGAGAAAAAACAATGGCCAGTTGTGAAACGTAACTGAGAAAAATTTCACAACGGAACCAGCAGACGGCTTCACAAGACAAGAACTGTAGAGGGATAGGATTGTATCCTCCTCCACACGCGGTACATAACTTGGCATGATCATCATTACCCATGAGCTTCACAAGGAGCATAGGCCTTCTACAAACTTATAGCGAGTCTTCCTGTTCCTGTGCCATCAGCTCAAGGCATGTCCACGTCGCCTTCTTGTGTTCTCCATGTCTGTCTCCAGTTCTCTTTTTTTTTTTTTTCTTAACCAGCGGCACTTGGGCTTTCAGCCCTTCGGCCCAATGACATGTCATTGCGAGGCTGGGGAACCTGAGGACTTTCCTTCTAACCCGGTCAGGAGCTTCGCTCCTTCCCATCCACAGAGGGTTTATCACAGGAGCCGTTCAGGCTATTCAGTCAAATTTCCGGACGTAAACATTTCTTCAAACGCCGACGCCCGGGTTTGAACCATGAACACCTGGTCGCCAGTACAACGCCGAAGCCATTACACCAGCGCGACTCCCCCAGTTCTCTTTTCAAGATGTTGTTTGTTCTTCCTCCACCTCTCTTGCCTCGGAGATTCCAGAACAAGGAACTCTATCAACAGGTTTACCCAATGTGTGTCCTTTCCATCGATTGCGTCTTTTTCTCTCATCTCTTGTTCCACTGGCACTTGTTTGGTTCTTGTCATCTCTTGTTCCACTGGCGCTTGCCTGGTTCTTGTCATCTCTTGTTCCACTGGCACTTGTTTGGTTCTTGTCATCTCTTGTTCCACTGGCACTTGTTTGGTTCTTGTCATCTCTTGTTCCACTGGCGCTTATCTGGTTCTTGTCATCTCTTGTTCCACTGGCACTTGTTTGGTTCTTGTCATCTCTTGTTCCAGTGGCACTTGTTTGGTTCTTGTCATCAGTTACACATTAGTGATCTTGTCATACCACTTCCATCCTTCTATTTTACGCAAGCCCCCCCCCCCCCACCCCCCCCCCCCCCCCCCCTGTATTAAAGACTAAGTTTTTTTTGTTAAAGTTTTATGTTACTTAAACGTTCTTCAGAACAGCCTTTTGCTGTTCTCAACAACATTTGGAAGTCTTCCCAGTACAGCACAAACACCAAATTAAGACTGTATGAGAGCTGTGTACTTTCTGTGCTTCTCTATGGTGCTGAATGTTGGAGAGTAACAGAGAAAGAAAGGTCGAAACTGTCCTCCTTCCACACAATCTGCCTAAGGAAAATTCTCCGAATCTTTTGGCCAAACACCATCACCAACCAAGAACTACTTATTCGGAGTAACCAGGAGGACATGCACACCATCATAGCTGGCAGACGCTGGAGTTGGGTTGGCCACGTCCTCAGAAGGGACCCTGATACCATCACAAGAACAGCTATGCTATGGACCCCTGAGGGAAAGCGAAAAAAGGCCGACCAAAAACAACTTGGCGGAGAACTGTGGAAGCTGAGATGCAAAGAATGAACCACAGTTGGGGCACTGTACGAAGGATGGCCGCCGACCGAGCAAAGTGGAATCAATTTGTTGCTGCCCTACAAGACGCCACCAGGCGTGATGGCCGCCGACTGCTTTGACGGTTGGTGGTTATGGATCAAAGAAGAAGAAGAAACGTTCTTCAGGATCGGGTAGCATGTTCCATGCCCAACCCTCCTTGATCGGCTCTTGCGACATTCGTGGTAGGTTACTATTCTTTACTCCCATATTTTAGGTTTCAATAAGACACAGGAGACTTGACTTCATTATAATTGTCCTCTGCGCTCCAGAAGGAGCATAGACCCACCACTGCAGCTGATCCCTTTGCAGGAAGCCGGCATCAAGCAGTCACATGTTCTTGCATTGCGGGTTTATGTGGCAATTTGTTTTAGATGATCAGGCTGCCATCCCCATCTCACATTAGTTGCCTTGTACGAAATACCCGAAGGTGCAGTAGGCTAATTCTTTCTGTGTCTCTTCAGAGAGACTTGATTTGGCTTGACCTAAATAAAGAAAAAGATGTAAATCAAACACTCTTTTCTTTAAATAAATAGTAGTTCCTTTTCTTTCTTTTTCTTTTCTCTACTTATGAAACATCAGACCACCACTGTAACTCGTCCCCTTGTAGAAATGAAATATCGAAGATTGTGCCCTTCCAACTTCAGTTCATGTAGCAATTTGTTTTAATGACGCAATATACCTAATTCTGGTATATCCTATTCTGTATAGTCCTGTTCTGTATTTGGCTTATCAGAGAACCCCGCGGAACGTTGTGCGGAAATATTCGGTACTAAACAACATAGATATTTTTACGAATACGCTGATTGGAACACAAGATAGACAAGTGTGCAAATCCCTCCCACAACTAACATAATTGCCGTTGTATGTTACGTCGGTCGGTCTCACTCAAAACAGTAACTCGCCCCAGAAAAAAGTGCGCAACGCACGGTGTGCAACTTGCGCACAACAGTGCTTACTTTCGAGACCATTGTCTTGATGTACAATTGATACATGATTTAGCACCACACAGATTTTAATGCGTTCTTGTGCGCAGTTTTCTTTTATTATCCTTTTTGTTTCAGATCTTGACTATCTCATCTGCTGATTTCGGACGGTGTCGGATGGTATAACTTCATACATTTTTCAACTTATTTTGCAAGGCATTGTTTCAGTTCATATGTCAGGTATCTCCTGGAGAACAGGTTCAGGAGCTTCCTGTACTAATTATTCTTTTCACAGGTTCACAGTCTTTTAGGTCTTGTCGGATTCTACAGAAAGTTCTTACCTAATGTTTCAGAAATTACATCAGGTCTGTCTTCGTTATTAAGGAAGAAGTCTCCAAATAAGATTGTTTGGACACATTCGCGCAATGAGTCAATACATTTATTAAAATTTCAGTTTTCTATATCATCAATTTTAAGATTGCCCGATACTAGACTTCCTTTTATCCGTAGGGTCGACGCCTCTGGTTCCGGGATCGGCGGTACACTTTTGCAGGAATTCGAAGACTGTCTCCATCCAATTCTGTATGTCAGTCGTAAATTGACACCATAAGAACATAAATACCCCATCGTCCAGCAAGAATTACTCACGGTGGTGTATTGTTTTGCAGAATGGGAGAAGATCGGCTACCACGACAAGCATGGGAAACAAAGAGCCAGGGATCCAGACCTCCAGGACGACCCAGAGTCCGCTGGGAGGACAACATTAGACAATCTTTGAAGGACCAAGGACTAGAATGGAACCAGGCCAGGAGGAAGACAGCCGATATGATAGTCTGGCACTCTTTCTTCAAAACCTCTACACCTCACGGTAGAAGGGGAACGACTAAGTAAGTAAGGTGTATTGTTTTGCAAAAGTGCAGAGCTATTTTATTGTCTCGAAATTTGTTCTGGAGACAGACCAGAGTGCTTTATCCTTTCTTAAAACTGCGAAATTTCGTAATGAGAAAGCAGCCAGAGCAGCACTCGCTCTCCAACCATACGAATTTGACATTCGGGCCATCAAAGGCAGTCAGAACATGGTGGCGGATGTTTTATCACGTTGTGTGAAAGACGCACAGACAGCTAAAAACACTGCATATGCAATTCTAATGTGAAGTTACAGCAAACTTATCAACTTACTTCTCCGCAAGTTAACCAATAGACAGTGTACCATATATGCACATATTTTGATGACGATGCTTATTTTTGCGTGAATCTAATGACATAATACTGCTACTTAAAGAGGATATATGAACATACCAGGTGATGAACACCAAGATTGAAATCTATCATATTGTTTCATCAAAAAAGTTCAAAAAATCGCTCAGTAACTCTAGGACAGTGCTTACATGTATTGACCATGATCACTCAGCACATGATGATGATGAATCCTGAGATCCTCAATCACAAGTGGTAACTCCTTTTGCTCAGCTCATCACATGGATGTCTTGAACCTTATTGACTGTTTCCTTACACGTTTTATGTCCATAAAACACACATTAATTGATTGACTACGAATAATTTGACCTTTGAGTCGTTTGAATGCGAAGATGAATTTATTCCAGTTTCTGAACATTGTACGAAATTTAAGGGACTTAACTCATGAATGCCTCTCATGGACAAAGGGACATAACTTAATAAATCGGAACGTTTACTTTTTACTCTATATCAATGTGGATAGGGAACCATATTAATTAACTTTAATTCATAAAGGAACCTACATCATCACATGGAGAATAATCATGGACATGGACTTTGTGCGCGATTATAAATATTTTCGCTGGACTTTAGTTGGTTATGACTCCACCAGTACGCTGTAGATTAGTTATAATTAGCTTGATGAGATTATGTCTTTGACAGAAGCCATAACTACACTCACACTAATTATATAATGGAACATTTTAATTGTTCTCACAACAAGTTCGTAATTTATACCATACATCAGCGTATTCTTTCCTAATTGGACATACAACTTCGTCATGTTAAAAATAATTTTTTTTTTTAAATTGACACCACAGTATACTTTTTATTATAAGTACTCAAGATGTACACATGACTAATCTTTTCGCGTATGATGATGCATTCATTCACATTACTAATATGATTGTCTGCCTAATTTAATCTATTTACGATGTTAAAAATGTGTATGTTCTATAATACTTTGCATTACTCCTTTTGATCAATAAGTTAACTATTTGACAACTGAAACTGGATTTGACGGATAGGTGTTATTGGACGGTGTGAGGTATGTGAGTGCATGTATTGCTACCATCGTTTTTTTTTGTGTTGGGAACACTTAGTCATGGCGACCTCACGTTGCTGTTAAAAGGATTTTGTCCGTGAGTAGACATCGCCGATGGTTCCAAAAACCATTGTCCACACTTTGAATGTTAAAGTGCCTACCCTATGGCAAAAACCTGGGTGCTATTCTAGTTCTTACTTGCAGTGAAATTTGATGTTACCATATATTTCACTCTGGTGATGTTATACTCACACCACGGAAATAATGAAAACCTTGTTTTCATTACGTTTTGCGGGGGGAGGGGGGGGGGGCGGGCGGTGATGTTATGAGTAAAACTCGTAACGATTATATAGGTATTATAGCAAGCTCGAGATGGCTCCTTTTCTGATAATTTTATACGGAATTACTTACTAATAAAGGAAGTGACGTCATACCGATATGATTAGAAGCAGTCGTCAATTCTGAAGCAGAGGTGGGTGATCGACTGCTAGAAGAGATGCAGCTTGTGAGCGGACGTATGCGTATTTTGATCCAGCAGTCTAATGTGTATTACCTTAATTTTTACCATCACTAGGACACCAATATACTCTGTTGAGGTGTTCCTAGCTTCATTGAATGTCAGGAAGTACTTTTCATTATTGTGTCGAATGGAATAAATTAAGCTGGTGAAATTATACGGACAGCGTCTCCACAGCTGAAAGAACTGACTTACGACATTAGGAAGACTGCATATTAATTCATTTGCCTTTGTGCCTGAACATCTGTAATGGAGCTGTGTTGATAAATGGCATTAAATTGTGAAGCGTCTACTGTAAGAGAGGTGTTGTCAACTAATTGACTTTAAATTGATACGTGTCAGTCACATACCTTTATGTTTCATCTTAGCCACGAATACATCATCCGATTAATAATAATGTCTTTGACGGCACGCATCATATATATATATATATATATATATATATATATATATATATATATATATATATATATATATATATATATATATATATATATATATATATATATATATATATATATATATATATATATATATCTTCTTCTTCTTTGATCCATAACCGCCAACCGTCAAAGCAGTCGGCGGCCATCACGCCTGGTGGCGTCTTGTAGGGCAGCAACAAATTGATTCCACTTTGCTCGATCGGCGGCCATCCTTCGTACAGTGCCCCAACTGTGGTTCATTCTTTGCATCTCAGCTTCCACAGTTCTCCGCCAAGTTGTTTTTGGTCGGCCTCTCTTTCGCTTTCCCTCGGGGGTCCATAGCATAGCTGTTCTTGTGATGGTATCAGGGTCCCTTCTGAGGATATGGCCAACCCAACTTCAGCGTCTGCCAGCTATGATGGTGTGCATGACCTCCTGGTTACTCCGAATAAGTAGTTCTTGGTTGGTGATGGTGTTTGGCCAAAAGATTCGGAGAATTTTCCTTAGGCAGATTGTGTGGAAGGAGGACAGTTTCGACATTTCCTTCTCTGTTACTCTCCAACATTCCGCACCATAGAGAAGCACAGAAAGTACACAGCTCTCATACAGTCTTAATTTGGTGTTTGTGCTGTACTGGGAAGACTTCCAAATGTTGGTGAGAACAGCAAAGGCTGTTCTCGCTTTATTCATTCTGTTGTTAATGTCCTTGCTTGTTCCGCCGTCAGGTGTTACTATGCTTCCTAGGTAAGAAAATGTGTCTGTCTGTTCTAACTTCAGGTTCCTTACTGTTATTGGCTCAGGATTGCCCACATTTAATATATATATATATATATATATATATATATATATATATATATATATATATATATATATATATATATATATATATATATATATATATATATATATATATATATATGTGTGTGTGTGTGTGTGTGTGTGTGTGTGTGTGTGTGTGTGTGTGTGTGTGTGTGTGTGTGTGTGTGTGTGTTTGTTTTAATTCATCTAGTAGAAGAAAAAGAGAATAAAGAAAATCGTTATCGTCATTATGTTGCTGATGCATCCAATTTCTTGTATGTTGAGGTATGGACATTCTAGAGTGTGTTTCCTACAGCTCAGGTGTGAGCATTTTTGGATTGTCACAGTAGGTTAATTTTTTATATTGGTAGAAATTAAAATATAGCGTTTTACATTCGTTGTAGATTAACATTTTACTAAACTGTTACTATGACAGGGGAAGGGTGGAGTCAGTTAGAGCGATTAATGGTGTGTCGTTGTGTCTATCTCACAACCCACATCTTTGCACTAAGAAAACGTCATTCAGAATATCCTGACAGGAGTTATCAAGTTTATGGACAACTAACAATAATATCAACAGCAGTGTGTGAGTACATCATGCAACATAAAAGCTCAGGTGGAACAAAATTTAATAATACCGAACACCCAGACAGTGTTCGTGGACATTATGTCCAAGGTATACTTTGAAGTATAACCGGAAACGTCAAAAGTCAGTTTATCTCTGCGCTTCTTCGATTGCAGCACCATCACCTGTCTTCCCTAAACGAGTCAGGCGCATTTTAAACGTCTCTCTACAGGGATAGACGTCATATTATATTTTTAGATCTGACTCATGCCCCGTATTTAGTTCTGATTCATTTTACATATTTAGATCTGCTCATATTAAATTGCGAAGCAGCCGGCCATGGTCGTGCGATTACAAACATATAGGACCAAGTATGCCAGTCAAAGCAATGATGAGGAAAGAATTAAACTAGAGTCTTAATCTTTCAACATCTGCAGCACATTTATGAGACTGAGGATCTTGTTAGGAACTGATTTCTTGTTAAGATTCTGAACGAAGTTACTTTAAATAAATTGTGAAGTCTGTAAAAATAATTTGAATCATATGGAATATAATTTAAGTTTTTAAAACAAATATTTAACGTTTGCCTCCCTCGTTTCAGCTGACATTTTCTTTCTTTTCATTCCAAGAGAAACAATCAGAATATAATAACACATTGTTGAATATATATAACTAAATATTATTTTTTAAAATAATTATTTTGTAAAATATAAATAATAAATATACAACAAACCAGTTTTCAGACATGATTTTTAAAAAAAATAACACAAATGATTCTTACCTTCATAAAACAATGAGTCAGCTTGTATTAAAAACACAAAGCGTCAATAAATAATCGAAATTTACATGACGCTGCACATTATGCGCGTTTCAAACATACTCAAGAAAACTATATAAGTAGATATTGATCTCTCACATACACTTGAAACATTTAGAAGAGAACGTTGTTGGGTGTGTCGAGGCCATTACCAAATGAGAGATGCATTTTGATGCACTATTCTTCTTATTGTAAATATTATGCATACAATTTGTTTTTCACATCCATACTATCTCAATGTCGTCAACTGTCATGGTAGCATCAATAAAGGTTGGTCTATTCTGGGATGTTCAGCTTAAACGTAAAAGTGTTATGGTGTTAGATTTAGTGTTATGGTGTTTGATATAAATATATATAAATAAATAAATTATTATATATTATATATATGAATATATTCTAGAAGTTCTGGATATTATGTATGCCTTTCTCTCTGTAATGATTAATTCAATTGAACTATGAATTTGTCAAAATCAACATATACAAATTTATTTGACCAATTACTTTAAAACAAATGTAAATAAATATGACTAGTGATTATGAAAAAAAATAATTAGGTTTCTTAACCGAAAAGTCTTTACGCTTGATCAATTTAGCAAAATAAAGTTCCGTTGTTTGTAGCCTATTAAAATTGGGACTTGCCAAAATGCTGAAGTGCCGATGCTGCTTTCCGTCTCTGTGGTGAGGAAAACGTTTCCAGATCAGTTCAGGAAGTCACCGCTCCGGGTCAACGTAAGAACCTTCAGGTGTCGATCTCAAACATCGAACCACAGTCTAGTAGTACATCAAATGATCTTTCAGGGTCGTACCACAAATAGTCGGGTCGTCTTGTACTGCTACCACAAACTCAATAATTGAGAAATCTAAGACTTCTTGCTCAGAAGAATAGTCTTGGCAACTTAACATAGGTGCCTCAAACCCACGTCTGGGGTATTATTTCTATCTCAGAATCCCTCTATGACTTGTGAGTGGTCCTGTAGAATTCCGGGTTCCGTATTAATATTGGCGAGTTTTCCACTGATGTACACAGATGCTCTTAATACGTTTTGTCTGGTGCTATAAATTCAAAATCCAGCTCTATTTTTTTCTGACAAGGTCTAACCTGTCTACGTTGACTATTTCCGGAATGCAGTGCCCTATGTCAGACTTTTTCTACGTTATATCGTACGTTCTCGGCCCACACTTCCACCTGGCATTTCGACAAAACTCCAGTCAGCGCGATTGTTTATGTGCGCTTCAAATGCCAGCCAATACATTCAAAGTACATGTTATGAAAATTTTACCTGATGCGTTTCAAAAATTCAAACAGTCATCGTCCATATATGGAGTTGTGATATCCGTAAAAGGTTGTCAGAGTTGACATATCACTTTTCCTGCTCATCACTCTTCCAAATGTCTTCCAAGACTGCGTTTATCTATAATCACCTGTCCCAAAAAGTCGAGTCGGAAGTGATTATGCCATCTTGAGCAAACACTTCATGCTCGCTTATACCTGGAGTCAATGTGGTATTGTCACGTTTTAGTGATTCAATTAATCTCTCAGGGATAGGCACTTGACTGACCCTGTCATGCACCGAAGCTTGAAACGTGAACAATGACAGTAGGAAAAAAGAATGTACTAACAATTGAATAATGCACATAATTCAGTACGCACAACAAAAGTAGTTCAGTACTGGCGGAGAGGAGAAGAGAGCGCACAAATTATGTCACAAAGGAAAGGAAGAACAGAAAGAAGCAGAAAGAGAACTGATGAAATAAGTAGACAAAAAAGTGAAGAAAAGGGATGAGGAAAACATAATACAGAACAAGAAAAGGAAGTAGAAGAGGAATGCGAGGATTAAAAGTAGATTAAGACTAAAAAGAAGATGAATAATATGAAGAAGAAAAGGAAGGCTAAAAAAAGAAGAAATAAAGTGAAGAAGAAAAAGAATGAGATGGCGAAGAAAGCGATGAAAAAGAAGATAAACAAAAAGAAGAACATGACCCAAAAAAAAGAAGATCATAAAAGAGAATAAAGCAAAATAACAGAAAAAATATATATAATTTAAGAGCAGACAAAGACCGGGAAGAAAAGAAAACTGAGATGAAGAAAATAATGATACATAAAAGATACAAAAAAATCAAAATGAAGAAGCGAAGATAAAGGAGAAAATAAGAGATAAGAAGTGAAATAAGTTGATGTACGAGAAATGTTAATTATCAACATATGAACATACTGTACACAAACGCAATACACAATTAACTGGACCACACTATGAATTTTAATTTCATTGGATAACAATAAATTATCTTAGACAGACCTTCAAAATACATCGTTTTCTGGCTGCTGACAATTTATATCACCCAAACATTGTTTGATTAAAGTATAACTTTATAATATTCACACGTAACTACGTCCTTTATTGTTTGGGGGCTAAAGTCGGTGTCTTCAAAAACTAGGTCACATTCATATGTTCCAGGCCAGAAGTTGACTCCTGCGCATGCTCGATTGTCGAGACAGAGGGCGCCACATTTTGACATGTACATGACATTTTGCACTGTCGACTTTAAGGTTCCTATATAACACTGGTTATGCTCTCTGTCAAGGTGAATGATGCTGAATTCTGTGGAAGACAAATTTGCCCAAATAATTTTCTTGTGAACGCAGTTATTGGAAATTTATTACTTACTTACTTACTTAATTGCTTGCTTACTTGCTTGCTTACTTACTTACTTACTTTCTTGCTTTCTAACTTACTTAATTCCTTACTTACATACTTACTTGCTTGCCCACTTGCTTACTTATTTTCTTGATTACTTACTGTCTTACTTACTTTCTTGCTTACTTACTTTCTTATTTACTCACTTACTTAATTACTTTCTTACTTACTTACTTACTTTCTTACTTTCTTCCTTACTTACTGTATTACTTACTAAATTACTTACTTGCATATTTACTTACTTACTTATTTACTTACTTGCTTCCTTCCTTACTTACTCAACTACTTACTTGCTTACTTACTTACTTGCTTACTTACTCATTTCCTTACTTGCTTAGTTCCTTACTTACTTGCTCACTTACCCACTTACTTACTTGCTTACTTACTTGCTTATTTACTACTTACTCACCCATTTACTTACTTACTTATTTTACTTAATTACTTACTCACTCACTTACATACTTACTAACTTGCTTACTTACTTACTTACTCACTCACTCACTTACTTACTTACCTGCTTGCTTGCTTACTTGCTTACTTACTTACTTACGTACTCACTTACTTACTCACTTACTTACGTACTTACATACTCACTTACTTCCTCACTTACTTACTTAATTGCTTCCTTAATTACGTACTCACGTACTTACTCACTTACTTACTTACTGACTAACTTACTTGCTTACTTACTTGCTTATTTACGTACTTACTTACTTACTTACTTGCTGTTGCGTGCATATTTTGACGCACATATTACAAAAATCGATATGGCTATTTAATATGGAAAAGATATAGACATTCATTCATTTGTGTATGAAAATGCTGTCTATGGGGAAAGCGAGATAATCCATGTTTGATTCACACTTTTGATTATAGGAGTAATCGTTTTTGATATTGATCCGGCGCAAGGATATTGCTCTTATATTTGTACTTATTTTTAGGGCCAGAAAATAGATTAATTTGCTTATTATGTTTATGGCCTGAATTCATATGTATTACATATTATTAGTACAAGTAGAATCAGTCCTATATTGTATATTTTGGATGGGTAGGCGGGACTAGATTCTTGTTATTCCGGTCTAGCGGAAGTATGAGTTGTCTTGACAAGTCGTGATGAGTTCCGATGTACCGTGATAATGGCGGGTACGCACTTTTCAAAGGGCTGGTAGATTCTTAAGGAAATATGATTCATGAAGTGGTTTTCTTCTAAAGGAGATGGTATCTCTACTATAGTTTATGTTAGAGACTCTCCTAAGGTACGGTACAATGTATAATTCGGACTCCATGTATTGCCAGACCCTATTTTGATGATCTCATGTCGATTCGACCTAGATGGAACATTGTGCTTCGTATCGCTAGGGTCGTGTTTTGTATCGACAAAGATGACAGACTTTCCTACAGCGGTTATGGCTACGTGAACTAACCTGATCACCGTAGAGCTGTATGGGAACATTTATGAAATCATTTATATACCCATTATAAATTAACTCTGGCTTATATTCTCCTTCCTATGAATGAGTGAACGACAACTCAGGGAGGCGGCCATGTTAGATTTCGGTCATCATATGTTTTGATCACTGCCAAGAGAACAGATTATTTATCCTATTATCGGACAGTGACAGGGAGATCTCAATCTTGCTAGAAACCCCCTCTTTCGTGGTTTCATAATATATGCTACAAACTATGGACGTCAAGTAACTTTAGTTATTTACCGATCTGCCTTCACTGACGCGTTTAGTCAGATAGGGGGATGCGGCCATAATGTATCATGACAATTGAACTTTTGATGTACTGCCCATTATTTCTGAATGTGTCATGACTTCAGATCTGCTATGTATACCTACAAATTGATATGTCAACATACCATGATGTACTCGTATGTCCCAGTGTGTACGTCTGAATAAATTGAGTAAACAAAGATTCCAGCAGTCTGCATTGGTGCCTTGTAGACACAAGTGTATGAGTGGTTATATTGGTCAGCACACGAACAGTACACCATTCGCGGTAATCACACTCTACACTTCTACTTCATACATACACCATCCTGCGTCGGTTGGAGTGACCAAGTTTAGGGCCTGCTTCCCCTGGAGCCTTTGCCTTCCCTAACTCAGGACTAGGGTGAGTTACCCATTTACAGCTGGGTAGACTGGGGGCATGCCTGATCTCAACAACACACCACTCTTCCTTACAGAGCATACAGACTGACACTTTACAGAGTGGGAAATAAACAAATAAAGAAGAAAGAAACTTTACAGTGGCGAGCCAGATTCCTGGGTCCAGCTTACGCAGTTTTGTGTTGAGAATCACAGTTTACAGCTGAAAGAACATTTGTTTGAACACATCAACACCAGTAGGACAGCTATACAGTCGATGTCAGCTTGACCTGTATTACCGATAGGATGCTGTATCTAGGTCAGCGCTTGTTGACAGTTTTTCGCTGTACAGACAGTATTACACAGGACAGTGGTATCAAGTGTAGAAAATATCTGGAGCAGTATTGTTGACATTTCTCAACGTACAGAAGAATCACAGTGTTGTTGAACATAAAGTGCATAGTTCATCGTTGGATCTTCATATGCTCTACAGAGAAAAATTGACAGTGTAATAGTTTAAAATTAAATCTATTACTGAATAAAGTGGCAAGTTATTATTATTTAAATAAACTGTGCCTGCTTTACAACACTATACCTGCAACACATTCCATTCATGATATAAATTATATTGTATGCTATATGCTATTTATGTTTACATGTTATTTGTTATGTGGTAAATTAGTTTATGTTCTGTGTGACTAGTACAAGGTATGCCGAGTGACATTGGTCTGGTACTAGTATTCTATAGGTACACATTTTCTTAATTGGAAATTTGTTAGCAACAATTTGCTGCTATTTCTGTTAGTTGTGATGAGGTGTTCTTTTCTTCGTTGTTTTTGTTAATAATTTTGTGTTCCTTAGTTTTGTTTGATTTGTTTGCATTTGTTGGTCTAATCTTTTCTATTTTTGATTTCTTTACACCCTTATGTTTATACACTGTGGCGTTATTTGTCTTGTTATCTTATTGCAGTTATCATCACGGATTCTGTGATCATTTTTTTCATTTCTCCTATTTAATTTAATTTGATCTCTGCAAATGTTTTCAGATTGTCTTTTCTTGTTTGTCCTTTGTAATGTCTTTAGTTGACATATGACACAGGAGTTATAGTGGTATACACTGATAGTATAGTACAGATCAGTACTTTATGATTATTTTCCACAGGTACCCAAGTGATCTTTGATTACATTGAGGTATACAAGACCTTTGTAAGGCTTGTCTCCCACAGTATTTGAGATACAGTTATTGTTGTCCACAGGTACTCAAGTTATCATTGGTTATTATAAACCATACAAGTTTGGACTAAGACTAAGTCTATGGTATAGACTTGTCTCCCATTAAAGTGAAAGAGGGTAATTTATTTACTTTTTCAGGTTTCTGATTTAAGAAGACAATATGTCTACATTAGATTATTTTATTGCACAAGGAAAATCTCTTGATAAGACTGGAAAAGACTTAGAACAATGGGCTGTTGCTCAATATGACAAAGCATTAGCTGCTGAAGAGAGAAAAGCTGCTGCTGAAGAAAAAAAAGCTCTGGCTGAAGAAAAAAGATTAGAAAGAGAAGCTGCTGCTGAAGAAAAAAAAGCTGCTGCTGAAGAAAAAAAAGCTCTGGCTGAAGAAAAAAGATTAGAAAGAGAAGCTGCTGCTGAAGAAAAAAAAGCTCTGGCTGAAGAAAAAAGATTAGAAAAAGAAGCTGATACTGCTGCTGAACTAAAGAAATTGCAGATGCAAGTGGAGGAAAGGAGATTTGATGCAGAACAGAAGAAATTAGAAGCTGCTGCAGAACAGAAAAAATTAGAAGCTGCTGCAGAACAGAAAAAAATTAGAAGTTGCTGCTGCTGCAGAACAGAAAAAAATTAGAAGCTGCTGCAGAACAGAGAAGATTAGATAGAGAAGCTGAAGAGAGAAAAGCAATAAGAGAACATGAGTTTGAATTAGAGAAATTAAAATTGACATGTATGAGTAATGTTAATCAGGCATCTGGTGGTAATGGTAAACCCTTTGTGTACAAGGTCAAGGTACCAGCGTTTAACCCTACCAGTGATGACATAACATTTTGGCTTTCTAGATTTGAACGGGCTTGTCGATCTCATAATGTTGACAAATCACAGTATGTGAATCAGTTGTCTGAAAATCTAAAAGGGGAGTCCCTAAGTAAGTTATATTTTGTTGAAGAGGCCGACAAAGATAATTATGATGCTGTTAGGGCAGCTTTGATAAAGAGATATCAGCTGTCTGAGGAAGGTTACCGTCTTTTGTTTAAAACAATGAGACCTGAGGTAGGTGTAGAATTCTCAGATTTCATCTCAAAAGCACGAATTACACTTTCACGATGGATTGAATTATCCAAAACAGAGAAAACATTTGATGGTCTTACGGATTTATTGCTAAGAGACAAGGTCATGTCTTCTGTAAATAAATCATTCCTAGAGTTCTTACATGAGCGTAAACCTGGTACAATAAAGCAAATGGAAGAATATTGTGACCAGTATGCCACGGCACACCCTGACATGATTCTTAGTAACTCTAACATTAAAGAGAGTATGCCAGTTGCTTCGGCAACAGAATATAATCAGAATTACTCACACAAATTCCAAGGAGCTAAAAATAAATTTGATAAAAAGGTTAATTGGAATAAGTATCAAAACCAAGATAACCACTCAAATCAGGGTTCTTCTTCGAAGAACTGGAATCGGGCTGATAGTCCTCGACACGCGAGGGGTACCCATAATGTTAGAAATTCTCGGAAAGGGAGTAGCTATAGGAACTACCCAAGTGCTTCATGGAGACAAAAAAACCAATATTACAGGGATACTCAATATAACGAGCATGATGATTATGATCATGAATATTATGATTCAAACCCAAATAGGGGTTATAACAGAGGCAATAATAATTATAGAGACAATTATAACCGAGGTAGATCACAACACAAAAGACATGGTAAATCTTATTACCAGGCTAACTCTGCACAACAGGAGTTCCACGACACCGATAATCAGAATAATGATAAAAAAGACTCCAACAGTGTAGCAAATTCCGCTTTCGATTTTGCTAGAGCATTTGAGTGTTCGCAATGCAAAACATTATTCGATCCAACCACAGTTTCTACTTTAAGCTGCGGTCACCCGCTTCCCGCTCTCCATGCGTCAATTGCGCATAATGGAAGGGGTGCTCTTGTCTTTAATAGGGGCCTAATAGATGGTACTCCGGTATCAATTCTTTTCGATTCGGGGTGCACTACCATTGGAGTGAGGCAATCACTCGTAAATCCTTCTCGAGCTACAGGCAATATAGTCAAATGTGTAACATTTGGTGGCACATTGGAGAAGTACTCCACTGCCATTATCAATATTGCTACGCCTTTCTTTACAGGAGAGGTGCAAGCATGTCTCTTGCCGAATCCGATCGCTGATCTTATCATCGGTCGCATTCATGGAGTGAAAGAATGCACTCCACAGCAAATCTCTAATTGGGAAAATGTTAATATGCAATCTGCTAATGCAGTAATCACTAGGGCTCAAGCTCTTAATATGCCACAATCTTCACATTCTGAAGATAATGATGCGCAGATCCAAGATGATCCCTTGGAGATTTCCCACGATTCCTTTATCAAACAGCAGGAAGATGATCCTACTCTAAAGAAATTCTTTACTCTGGAAAAAAAAGGTGATCCGAATAAGGATACAAATCGTAAATCTTGGATTACGATGAAGAATGGCGTACTTGTACGTATGGTACAAGACTCCGCTAAGTCCATTCATTCTCAAATCCTTGTGCCTAAAAATATGAGAGTTAAAATCTTACAGCACGCTCATGATTCGCAATGTGCTGGACATATGGGTTTTCCCGTACTAAAGCTAGAGTTCTTCAATCTTTCTTTTGGCCTGCTGTGAATAAGGACATACGAATCTATTGTCGATCTTGTAAAGTATGTCAAGAGATTAAATCCAGAGGTCCACGCCATGATGCACCTATTCAGGCTGCAGACATTCCCATTCGGCCATTTCAAAAAATGGCGATAGACATCATTGGTCCATTTAAGATAAAGTCTGCTAGAGGACACCAATTTATTTTGACGTGTGTTGATATGTGCACACGTTGGCCGGAGGCTGTTCCTCTAAAGAGCATAACTACTGCTGATGTCGCAGATGCTCTTTGGTTAATATTTTCTCGTCTGGGGTTTCCAGCAGAAATATTATCCGACCATGGTACCCAACTCATATCGGATACCATGTCTCAAGTAATGTCGACTCTGAAGATAGAGAGATCGCTGAGTAGTATTTATCATCCTATGTCCAATGGGATGGTGGAACGTTTGAATAGAACTCTGAAAAACCTACTAGGTAAGATAACAGAAGATCATCCTCAGGATTGGGATAGGGTTTTACCCGCGGCTCTCTTTGCATATAGAGAGGTCGCCAACGAACATACAGGATTTTCTCCCTTTGAACTTGTCTTTGGCGCGAAACCGCGAGGTCCTATGTCCTTACTTCATGATCTTATAACTGCTGATAATATTGTCGATGACACAAAATCCTCTTATGAATATGTCATCGCACTTAGACACAAGATTATTGAAGCATGCAAATTGGCAACTGCTTCTTCTGAATTTGCGAAACAGAAGGCAAGGGAATTTGCCAATAAAAAGAGATGTTTGCGACAACTTTGTCCAGGTGACAAAGCATTTGTCTTGCTACCTTGTAGGGAAAATAGACTTCTCATTTCTTGGAAAGGTCCGTACGATATAATATCAAAAGTTTCCGATGTTGACTATATCGTCGATATTGACGGGAAGCGTAAAACCTTCCACATCAACATGCTCACGGAATTCCATGAACGTATTGATTATTTACAACCTGTTTTCCAGGCAACGGACGATTTTCCAGTCCAACATGGACAGTACTCATCTCTGTCAGTAATACAGGATGAGGAAACGAGTTTCTCGGATGTAAATTTACCTTTTCCAATGATTCCTCTTCACTCTAATGAATCATGGAAAGATGTTGCAATTTCTCCAGAATTATCTCCAGGAGAGCAGAAACAAGTTTCTACTATGTTAGAACAATTTCAGGATGTCCTTACTGACATTCCTGGTCAAACTGATGTCATTCAACATGACATTATTCTTACTGACCATAGTCCTATAAGAGTCAGACCGTATCCTATCCCGATACATTTTCAAGCACAGGTAGAGAAAGAGTTAGATGAGATGATAGAGTTAAAAATTATTGAACCATCCACATCAGCATATTCTTCGCCGATGGTTATAGTACGGAAAAAAGACAATAACATACGTCTTTGCGTGGATTATCGCAAATTGAATCAAGTGACTAAATTTGATGCGGAACCTATGCCTTTACTAGAAGAGCTACTTACGAGACTATCGAATTCTCACTTCTTTACTAAACTCGATTTGTCTAAGGGATATTGGCAAGTTCCACTATCCGAACACGCCAAACCGTTTACTGCTTTTTCGACGCCTAGGGGTCTATTCCAATGGAATTTCATGCCTTTCGGTCTTATGAACGCCCCTGCTACATTTGTACGCATGATGCGTCGAATCCTATCTCATCGCTCAGATGTCATTGCGTATCTGGATGACATCTGTCTTTTCAGTGATACTTGGAACGATCACTATAATGGTATAAATGAACTATTGTCTATCTTACGCGAGCATAACCTGACAGCGAAACCATCGAAAGCATGTATTGGTTTTAGCGAAATATCTTTCTTAGGACACCGTGTTGGTCATGGGTTCCTAAAAACAGAAGACCATAATACAAGCAAGATACTTAACATTTCTATTCCTAAGACTAAAAAGCAAGTACGAAGTCTCTTAGGTCTAATACAATTTTATGGACGATTCATCCCGAATCTGTCCTCCATTATGTCACCTCTTTCTTCCTTGCTAAAGAAAGGGTCTCCTAATGTAGTCCATTGGACTCAAGAATGTCAATCCTCTTTGGATAAGGTTAAAACTATGTTTTCTACTTCACCTATCCTAGTATTGCCTTCTAAGGATAAGACATTTATTCTTCGTAGTGACGCTTCATCCACCGGGATTGGAGCTGCACTAATGCAAGAGTACTCTGGAACTCTGCATCCTGTGATGTATATTTCTCGGAAATTAAATGCCGCAGAGAAGAATTACTCGGTCCTAGACCGTGAATTATTGGCTATGGTTTGGTCAATCCTTAAACTGCAAAGATTTCTTCTGGGCGCGCATTTCATTGTGGAAACTGACCAGAAAGCTCTTACGGCTATTCAGAGTAAAAATCTGAAGAGCGCGAGATCAACGCGATACGCGATTGCTCTACAGCCATTTCATTTTTCGGTGCGAGCTATCCGTGGGTCAGAAAATGTGATGGCAGATATTTTGTCTAGATGCCCACATGATTCATAACTGTTATACAACTTTGATACAGTTGTTTCTATGTTGAAATGTGTACACATATGTAATATATCATATATTGATTGTAACACTACTTAGCGGTTCATTGATATTTATTCACCGCTGATCTTTCAATGTTTTTCGTCTTTGATGATCATGATGTTAAGATATCTTAGATGAAATTTATGTATAAACTAATGTGGAAATTGTGTCATTGCTAATATTGTAGTATGCGTTGGTGACACCTCTCTGGAAATATTTATACTTAGAGAAGTACTTTCTCTAAGGTCATAAAACTTATGCTTATCATCTGCGCATTGTATTGGTGCGTTGTGAGCCTATTGTATGTTGCTCCTAGATGTATTTCAAAAAAAAAATGTACCATTTTTTTTTTCCCGAGGGGTGTGGTAATCTGTTGCGTGCATATTTTGACGCACATATTACAAAAATCGATATGGCTATTTAATATGGAAAAGATATAGACATTCATTCATTTGTGTATGAAAATGCTGTCTATGGGGAAAGCGAGATAATCCATGTTTGATTCACACTTTTGATTATAGGAGTAATCGTTTTTGATATTGATCCGGCGCAAGGATATTGCTCTTATATTTGTACTTATTTTTAGGGCCAGAAAATAGATTAATTTGCTTATTATGTTTATGGCCTGAATTCATATGTATTACATATTATTAGTACAAGTAGAATCAGTCCTATATTGTATATTTTGGATGGGTAGGCGGGACTAGATTCTTGTTATTCCGGTCTAGCGGAAGTATGAGTTGTCTTGACAAGTCGTGATGAGTTCCGATGTACCGTGATAATGGCGGGTACGCACTTTTCAAAGGGCTGGTAGATTCTTAAGGAAATATGATTCATGAAGTGGTTTTCTTCTAAAGGAGATGGTATCTCTACTATAGTTTATGTTAGAGACTCTCCTAAGGTCGTGTTTTGTATCGACAAAGATGACAGACTTTCCTACAGCGGTTATGGCTACGTGAACTAACCTGATCACCGTAGAGCTGTATGGGAACATTTATGAAATCATTTATATACCCATTATAAATTAACTCTGGCTTATATTCTCCTTCCTATGAATGAGTGAACGACAACTCAGGGAGGCGGCCATGTTAGATTTCGGTAATCATATGTTTTGATCACTGCCAAGAGAACAGATTATTTATCCTATTATCGGACAGTGACAGGGAGATCTCAATCTTGCTAGAAACCCCCTCTTTCGTGGTTTCATAATATATGCTACAAACTATGGACGTCAAGTAACTTTAGTTATTTACCGATCTGCCTTCACTGACGCGTTTAGTCAGATAGGGGGATGCGGCCATAATGTATCATGACAATTGAACTTTTGATGTACTGCCCATTATTTCTGAATGTGTCATGACTTCAGATCTGCTATGTATACCTACAAATTGATATGTCAACATACCATGATGTACTCGTATGTCCCAGTGTGTACGTCTGAATAAATTGAGTAAACAAAGATTCCAGCAGTCTGCATTGGTGCCTTGTAGACACAAGTGTATGAGTGGTTATATTGGTCAGCACACGAACAGTACACCATTCGCGGTAATCACACTCTACACTTCTACTTCATACATACACCATCCTGCGTCGGTTGGAGTGACCAAGTTTAGGGCCTGCTTCCCCTGGAGCCTTTGCCTTCCCTAACTCAGGACTAGGGTGAGTTACCCATTTACAGCTGGGTAGACTGGGGGCATGCCTGATCTCAACAACACACCACTCTTCCTTACAGAGCATACAGACTGACACTTTACAGAGTGGGAAATAAACAAATAAAGAAGAAAGAAACTTTACACTTGCTTACTTATTTACTTACTTACACAGGGAGCCGCGGTAGCATAGTGGTTAGTGCACTGGCTTCCTAGCGCAGTGATCTATGGTTCGATCCCCAGATGAGGTGGGAATATTTTTAGGCCACAAACGGCTCCTGGGTCGACCCAGCCCCAAAAGGGTACCAGAGCAACTCTGGGAAGGTTAAGGCGGCCGGCGTGATGCCGACCACATCACCCCTAGTGTGCCGACGGTCAAGATAATATGGGCCTAACACCATATTCCCAATATGCCTCAATGGGCGTGTAACGGGTTCCTTTTACACAGTTACTTACTCACTGACTTACTTACTTACTCACTTACTTACTCACGTACTTACTTAATTTTTCGCTTACTTACTTGCTTACTTACTTACTTGCTTACTTATTTACTTAATTACACAGTTACTTGCTCACTTACTTACTTACTTACTTACTCACTTACTTACTCACGTACTTACTTATTACTTTTTCGCATACTTGCTTACTTACTTACTTACTTGCTCACTTACGTGCTCAATACTTACTTGCTTACTTACTTACTTGCTCACTTACGTGCTCAATACTTACTTGCTTACTTACTTACTCACTTACTTACTTTCGTACTCAATTACTACTTACTTACTAACACTCTTACTTTTTCACTTACTTACTTACTCACTTACCTATTCACTTACTTAATTCCTTACTAACTTTTTTTACTTAATGGCTTACTTACTTACCTCCTTACTTACTCACTTACATACTCGCTTACTTACTTACTTACTCACTTACTTACTTACTTACTCACTTACTTACTTACTTACCTCCTCACTTACTTACTCACTTACTCATTTACTTACTTACTTGCTTGATTACTTACTTACTCATTTACGTACTTATTCACTTACTTACTCAATTACTTAATCTTTTACTTACTCACTTACTTACGTACTCACTCACTTACATTCTTGCTCACTTACGTACTTACTTACTTACTTACTCACTACTTGCTGACGTACTTACTTACAAACTTACTTACTTACTCACTTACTTGCTTACTTACTTGCTCACTTACTCACTTACTTACTTACTTACTTACTTGCGTACACACTTACTTACTTACTTACTCACTTACTTACTCACTTACTTACTTTCTCACTTACTCACTCACTTACTTACTTACTTGCTTACTTACTTACTCACTTACTTACTTACTTACTTGCTTACTTACGCGTACTCACTTACTTACTTACTCACTCATAGTCATGTAGGATTCAATACTCAATAGTTGTATTGTAAACAGATATCATAAAGTTCTGGTTCGTGAAGCTGTATCAATAATATATATAACTTCTGCAACAGTCAGCTGCAGATCTTCAATGTTCATAGACAACAATAAATACTCCCTTTCTGATGCTAGCAGATCAGATGTATACAATAAGTCCGTTTACTGTCTGCACGTGAATAGCATACTGGGCATATAGGTCATACCGACCTTTATAACGTTTCTAAGTCTAACCATCTGACTTGGACGTGATCTCTGATATAACGAATCCTGGAACACAGACAATAGTCTTGTTGGTCTAGAGCGACCCATATATATATATATATAACTAGTTCAGGTATAAAGATACCGGTGACTTAATCCTAGTCAAAGTACCTCTCCATTTTGAATCACACAGGCGAGCAAAAAGGCGACAAAATGACGAACCTCTAGATGATAGCATAAAGTTCGATACAAGAGGAATTACCTTATTTCGGACAAAGACAATGTATTTCCCTCAGAGAATCACAAGACGCAGGTTGCGTCCGCTCGCTACTCAGACCATTCCTAAACTGCCCAGCTGGGCGGAAGACACAGAACGAACTCCCAGTTTTTGACATGCGCAGAACGACAATCTCTGAGTCGCCGTTCACAATAAGACGATTCTAAGAACATTCGGGATAAAAGTCTTACACAGTCGCGCCTTTTATGGTCATGAACAGAAGCGTTAAGACAGGTTTCAGGCATCTACAACAGTTGACTGATACTACCAAATAAGGAGATATGGTCACGCTTCGTTCAAGAAATTATAGACCGAACGTGTCTCTATACAAGAGAAGGACAACTCCTAAAAAATTGTAGTCTCGATAACTCGGATTATGTCCCTTTGACTGTAAAAAAACATAATACACACTTCAGTCAAAAAATGATCATACATACGAAAAATGATCATACAAAGGCTTTGAAAAAAGTAATTATTTGTGCGTAACATTACCGCACCCTCCCGGGAAAAAAAAATGAAACATTTTTTTTTAAAAAAAATCCTGGAGCCGAAAAAATCTAGGCTCCTAACGCACGTATGATGCGCGGATATATACCTAACAAAATAGCTCAACACTTAGAGCGAAACTGAGATCATATCTCAGATCCTTAGAGAAAAAATTTATCTAAGTATACGCTTATATATTCCAGGAAGGTGCCACCAACACACGCCACAATGATGGCAACATCATAATAAAAGTCAAATTATACTCATACCAATATATGAAATTAAATATATTATTATGATATCATACAATGTGTTGCAAATAGCGGTGTAATTTACTAATATACCGCACTATATTATTACATTATATAAAGCAACAGTAATTAATAAGTAATACATGTGTTGATCTTCGTTGACATAAAACATTCAATAGAAGAAGATGTGGACATCATCCGCTCCCAATCTAGGACAGGACTTGATATCCTCAAAGTTCCACAATGGACACAATCTCGCATCTTCAATGATGTGCTGCGAAAATATGAATAACACAAATCTTAAAGACAACTGGTAAATCTCTTAATACAATCCTAAAATAATTTATTTAAATGTGGCCGAGTGATATTTTGGCCCGTATATCACTAACTAAGCCTTCTTAGATAATTACATGGTACAATGTTATAAATTTCCCTCAAAAAAAAAAAGTGAGAAAAAATCTACTAACATGTCATTATAACATTGGACTGTATATCAGGAAATATATATATATATGACAGAAGAATCATGTGGAATCGTGTGGGCATCTGGACAGAATGTCTGCCATCACATTATCCGAACCACGGATAGCTCGAACCGAGAAATGAAATGGTTGAAGAGCTATGGCATAACGAGTGGACCTCGAGCTCTTCAAGTTTTTGCTCTGAATAGCAGTAAGCGCTTTCTGGTCGGTTTCCACAATGAAATGTGCGCCTAGAAGAAATCTTTGTAACTTCAGAATAGACCATACCATAGCCAATAACTCACGGTCTAAAACCGAGTAATTCTTTTCTGCCGCATTTAATTTCCTAGAGATATACATCACCGGATGCAGAGTATCAGAATACTCCTGCATTAGTGCCGCCCCAATCCCAGTTGACGAGGCGTCACTTCGAAGAACAAAAGTCTTCTCAATAGTAGGTAACCTAAGAATAGGTGGAGATGAAAATAGGGCTTTAACCTGGTCCAATGAGGATTGACATTCTTTAGACCAGCGGATCAGATTAGGCGACCCTTTCTTCAATAAAGTAGAAAGCGGTGCCATAATGGAGGACAGATTCGGAATGAATCGTCCATAGAATTGGATCAAACCTAATAGACTTCTTACTTGTTTCTTCGTCTTAGGGACCGAAATGTTAAGTATTTTTGAAACATTGTGGTCCTCTGTCTTTAAAAGACCATGACCAACCCGATGACCTAGGAAAGAAATCTCACTAAATCCTATAAAGGCTTTAGAGGGTTTTGCAGTCAAGTTATACTCGCGAAGAGTGGACAGTAATTCGTATAAACCCAAATAGTGATCTTCCCAGGAATCACTGAATAGACAGATATCATCTAGGTATGCTATGACATCTGTACGATATGCGAGAATTCGCCGCATCATGCGTACGAATGTAGCAGGGGCGTTCATAAGACCGAAAGGCATGAAATTCCATTGGAATAAACCCCTAGGTGTAGAAAAAGCTGTAAAAGGTTTGGCACGTTCAGTTAGCGGGACTTGCCAATAACCTTTAGACAAATCTAGTTTGGTAAAGAATCTAGAATTAGAAAGTTTATTGAGTAGCTCTTCTAATGAAGGCATAGGTTCAGCATCGAACTTCGTAACTTGGTTCAATTTGCGATAATCTACGCAAATGCGAATGTTATTATCCTTCTTTCGAACAATAACCATAGACGAAGAGTATACTGAAGTGGATGGTTCAATGATTTCCAAACGTATCATTTCATCCAATTCTTTTTCGACTTGAGACTGGAAATGGATAGGTATTGGATAGGGTCTGACTCTGATAGGATTGTGATCAGTTAGCACAATGTCATGTTCAATGACATGTGTGTGTCCCGGGATGTCTGTAAGAACATCCTGAAATGTTTGCAACATCGAAGAAACTTGTCGATGTTCCTCAGCGGAAAGATTTGGAGAAACGGTCACGTTTTTCCAAGATTCCGTAGAATAAAGTGGGACCATAGAAAGAGGAAGATTGACATCAGAAAAAGTAGTTTCCTCATCCTGTATAACTGACAGAGATGAGTACTGACCATGAGGTACTTGAGAATTGTCCGTAGCCTGGAAAATAGGCTGCAAATAGTCAGGTCTTTCATAAAATTCCGTGAGCATATTTATGTGGAAAGTTTTATGCTTTCCATCAATATCGACAACATAGTCGACATCAGAAATTTTGGAGACTATTGCATATGGACCTTTCCATGCAATTAGAAGTCTGTTCTCCCTTGAAGGAAGTAGAACGAGAGCTTTGTCACCTGGACAAAGTTGTCGTAGACATCTATTCTTATTTGCAAACTGCCTTGCCTTTTCTTTAGCAAATTCGGAAGATGAAGTTGCTAGTTTGCATGCCTCGATGATCTTTTGCCTAAGAGCAATGACGTACTCATAAGAAGATTGAGTCTCATCGCTAATATTATCGGCAGTGATTAGATCGTGAAGTAAAGACATAGGGCCGCGCGGTTGCGCGCCAAAGACAAGTTCAAAAGGGGAGAACCCTGTATGTTCATTGGGGACCTCTCTATACGCAAAGAGAGCCGCGGGTAAGACCCTGTCCCAATCCTGAGGATGATCCTCAGTTATTTTACCAAGTAAAGTTTTCAGAGTCCTATTTAAACGTTCGACCAACCCATTAGACATTGGGTGATAGATACTGCTGAGAGACCTTTTAATGTGTAGCATAGACATTACCTGTGACATAGTGTCTGATATAAGTTGAGTGCCATGGTCTGACAATATTTCTCCGGGAAAACGCAAGCGAGAAAATATCAGCCAAAGAGCGTCTGCGATATCAGCAGTTGAGATGCTCTTGAGAGGTATTGCCTCTGGCCAACGCGTGCACATATCGACACATGTAAGGATAAATTGATGTCCTCTAGCCGACTTAATTCTAAAAGGACCGATAATATCTATTGCCATTTTTTGAAAAGGGCGAATAGGAATGTCAGCAGCCTGGATAGGCGCAGCATGTCGTGGTCCTTTAGATTTGACCTCCTGACATACTTTGCAAGAGCGACAGTACATTCGTATGTCCTTGCTCACAAATGGCCAAAAGAAAGCCGCAAGAACCCTCGACTTTGTACGGGAAAAACCCATATGTCCAGCACATTGCGAGTCATGAGCATGTTGCAATATTTGCAATCTCATGCTCTTAGGCACAAGAATTTGTGAATGAGTGACGTAGTCGAGTCTTGTACCATACGTACAAGTACGCCGTTCTTCATAGAAATCCAAGACTTTCTATTAGTATTTTGATTAGGATCACCTTTTTTTGCTAGAATGAAGAATTTTTGTAAAGAAGGATCTTCTTCTTGCAATTTGATAAATGAGTCACGTGTAATAGTCAAGTGATTATCTTGGTCATTTACTTCATCATTATTAGTTAATGAAGTTTGAGGTGGATCCAGAGCATGTGCTCTTGTGACCACCGCATTGGTAGCTTCAATGTTTTGCTCTTCCCAAACAGCAATCTGCTGTGGGGTACATTCCCTAACTCCGTGAATACGACCAATAATAAGGTCCGCAATAGGGTTTGGAAGTAGACACGCGTGGACCTCTCCCGTGAAGAAAGGAGTAGCAATATGTATTATAGCAGTAGGATACTTTTCCAACGTGCCACCAAATGTGACACATTTGATGACCTTTCCTGTAGCACAGGATGGATCTACAAGAGATTGCCTAACGCCGACAGTAGTACATCCAGAATCAAACAACACCGAGACTGGATTACTATTTACAAGCCCCTTATGTAATATAAGAGAACCTCTCCCATCATGAGCAACATTAGCAGGAAGAGCGGGCAAAGGATGACCACAGCTTAGAGTACTAACGGTCTTCGGATCAAATAAAGTACTGCATTGGATACATTTATTTGCTCTACCAAAATCAAAAGATGAGCATCCGATAGCATTATGGTCTTTATTATCATTATTAACCTGCTTATCTACTCCCTGAGATTCTTGTTGAACAGAGTTTGTCTGTTGATATCTTTTTCTCTTATGTTGCGATCTACCGCGACCATTATTGCCTCTGCAATTATCATTAACGTCCCTACTGTAATTTTTATCCTGGTTTGAGTTCCAGTTTCCATAACTGTCATTACAATCTCTATGCTGTTGAGAACCTCTATTATCCTGGTATTGAGGTCTCTGAGAAAAAATATTTTCCTCTATACCGATTACCTTTGTGAAAATTTCTAAAGTTAACCGGAGTAGAATACCGTGTATTCTGTAGTATTAGGATATATTGTCTCCAGTTCTGGGAAGAAGAATCACCCTGGAATTGATTACTATGGTTCTGGGCATAATTACGATTACTCTTTTTATTGAAATTTAGCTGGCTACCCTGAAATTTACGCATAAAATTTGGGCCATAAGGTGCTGCCGAAGCAACTGGCAGACCTTCTTTTACTTTAGAGTTGCTAATGGTTATGTGCGGATGCGCAGTAACATACTGGCTACAGTATTCTTCCATTTCTTTTATGTTTTTAGGCTTACGCTCATGAAGAAAAGAAAGAAAAGCTTCATTAACAGAAGACATAACCTTGTCTCTAAGTAGTAAATCCATGAGGGCTTCAAATGTATTTTCTGTCTTAGACAACTCAACCCATCGTAAAAAAGTAAGACGTATGCTTGAGATGAATTCAGAGAATTCAACTCCAGTTTCTGGTAACATGGTTTTAAATTTAAGACGATATCCGTCCTCGTTAAGTTGGTACTTCTTTAACAATGCCGCCCTGACAACCCCATAGTTGTTTTTGTCAGGCACATCTACCATACTCAACAAAGTCAAAGCATCACCTCTAAGTATCTTGGACAGATGATAAACATATAATGTTTTATCTATATTATGCACATTACATGCACTTTCAAATCTATCTAGATAAAATGTTATATCATCGATTGAGGGATTAAATGCTGGTAGATTAAGCTTGAAATCCTTAGCATTAGTCTTATCTGACACCTTATTTGCATCATTAGCATTACCAGCGTTCAATAACTTTAACTTCTCTAACTCTAAAGCTATGAGTTTTTCTTCATGCTCCATTTTTGCTTTTCTCTCATCAGCTTCTCTTTGTAACCTTCTTTCTTCAGCCTCAGCTTGTTTTTCTAATCTTTTATTTTCAGCCTCTATTTCAAGTCTCTTATTTTCAGCCTCTTTTTCAAGTCTCTTATTTTCAGCCTCTTTTTCAAGTCTCTTATTTTCAGCCTCTTTTTCAAGTCTCTTATTTTCAGCCTCAGCCTGAAGTCTCTTCTCCTGAGATTCTGCTTCTCTTTTTTGTTTTTCCATTTCCATTTGTAATCTTTTCTCATCCACTTGCATCTGCAGTTTTAAATTTTCAGCATCTATTCTCTTTTGTTCAGTTAGTTCTTTCATTTTCTTTTCCTCCGACTTCAATGCCTTGGCATATTGAACAGTCGCAAATTCTTCTAATTTATCACCTGTCTTCCCAAGGGCTTTACCCTGCTCAATAAAGTACTCAAATGTAGACATGATGTCTAAAATGTGAGCACAGAACCTGAAATAATTAATTATCTTATTTCAATCTTAATAGCAACAAGACTTAATAAAGTGCTTGTATAATCACCATGTTTAACCCAATCTCTGTGGGAAACAAGACTTGACACCAACTTGTATTATCAAATGTATAATAATATCACAAGTCACCTCTTAATTAACAGTGCACTACCTAAATCAGTGCATAACCATCAGTTATTTATCATAACTGCACTACAATAGTGCATAAGCAAAAAAAAAACACACACCAGTTAGTTATGATAAGTGCACTATAGACCAATAGTGCATGAGCATATATGTAACAATAGTGAAAGCTAACTATGCAAGAACTATGCAAACAATAACAAGACAATGTAAACAATAACAAAGGTCACCAACAATGTAAACAATAACAAAGATCAAAGTCAATGTAAACAACAACAAAGATCAAAGTCAATGTAAACAATAACAAAGATCAGAGTCAATGTAAACAATAACAAAGATCAAAGTCAATGTAAACAACAACAAAGATCAGAGTCAATGTAAACAATAACAAAGATCAAACAATACGAAAACATTCGCATAAGTCAAATAAATAAACAGCGAAACTAAAAAGAAATGTAATGACAAAATGCGAAGATATGACAAACAAATGACGCTACAGTGTATACACAAAAATATACGTAAAGAACTGAATAATAGAAAAGGGGAGACCTACAAATACAAACAATCGAAATCGAAACTAAAAACAGAAAGAAAGAGAGAAAAGGAAAAAAAAAAAATATACAAAAAACAAAAATAAAGCACAACTCGTCACAACTAAACAGATATAGCAACGATTGTCGCTAGCAAATTTCACAGTAGGAAATTCGCACAGTCCCTAACGAAAACTCTAACAGTAGAACCTCTGAGACGTGGTATCTTCTACTGAAAGACACCGCCCAACCGAGAAAACCCGCTGAAATATAAACATATAAATATACAAATACAAATAACATATAACATGAGCATGTAAACAGTGAAAAATGTGATAGACAGAAGGCTCAGTTAGAACATAAGGGCACAGTTCACAAACAAAACAGGCCACTTAACTTCTATGTATCCACAACGTCAGCACAGTTCAGAACAGGATGTGATCAGCATTGTTAGGACAATGATCCAACGTTGATCCATATCTGCTCCCGTAAACTGCCATGACGAAGGAAATGAGCTTCTAACAGGAAACAGCTTCTGAACTTGACCTTCTGAATTCTACAAATTGACTTGAGCACTTGACCTTCTGAATCTGCAACAGTACCTCTGAGACCGGAACAGTTGTTACGGCACTTGTCCTTCTTCTTAACAGATCAGGAAATCCATTCGCTCGGTACTTGTCCTTCTAGTCGTAGACAACCTTCAATACTGCCGAGCAGCGCCGGGTAGTTTCAAAATATCAACAACTGTCAGTAATGCCGCGTCTTTCAAAAAATTTCATCAAAGGTGATGAATAGAAACTGCAACGTTGTCTTGTAGTCTGCTGATGATGTCTGGGTTTGTTGACCCCCTTGAGAGTTGGTACCAGAATAAACCAACTTTTGGCCACCATGAATTGATAAGGGTGGATTTGAGCTGAAATGATAACTTGCCACCCCTATCGACACCAGGTATTACAGTGCAAGATGTGGGTGTCTTATCTGGTTTAGAATGTTGCTGTGCGTGTTGCAGTAGAACAGTTCACAAGGTACACCACAGGCAACATGACGTGTAGAGTCATAGAAATGGTAACTTCGCTTTAGTTTTATACCATTTATTGCACGCCACAAAACAGTCATGATATACATGTCATCATCAGCATAGTATAACGAATGCAGCATTCAAAATCATATTAACTGATAGTCATGTAGGATTCAATACTCAATAGTTGTATTGTAAACAGATATCATAAAGTTCTGGTTCGTGAAGCTGTATCAATAATATATATAACTTCTGCAACAGTCAGCTGCAGATCTTCAATGTTCATAGACAACAATAAATACTCCCTTTCTGATGCTAGCAGATCAGATGTATACAATAAGTCCGTTTACTGTCTGCACGTGAATAGCATACTGGGCATATAGGTCATACCGACCTTTATAACGTTTCTAAGTCTAACCATCTGACTTGGACGTGATCTCTGATATAACGAATCCTGGAACACAGACAATAGTCTTGTTGGTCTAGAGCGACCCATATATATATATATATAACTAGTTCAGGTATAAAGATACCGGTGACTTAATCCTAGTCAAAGTACCTCTCCATTTTGAATCACACAGGCGAGCAAAAAGGCGACAAAATGACGAACCTCTAGATGATAGCATAAAGTTCGATACAAGAGGAATTACCTTATTTCGGAAAATCAACCATGAACATATGCCTCCAGGCAGGCTTGAATAATACTGGGAAATAGTCTAGTTAGCTAACTAACTCACAAAGACAATGTATTTCCCTCAGAGAATCACAAGACGCAGGTTGCGTCCGCTCGCTACTCAGACCATTCCTAAACTGCCCAGCTGGGCGGAAGACACAGAACGAACTCCCAGTTTTTGACATGCGCAGAACGACAATCTCTGAGTCGCCGTTCACAATAAGACGATTCTAAGAACATTCGAGATAAAAGTCTTACACAGTCGCGCCTTTTATGGTCATGAACAGAAGCGTTAAGACAGGTTTCAGGCATCTACAACAGTTGACTGATACTACCAAATAAGGAGATATGGTCACGCTTCGTTCAAGAAATTATAGACCGAACGTGTCTCTATACAAGAGAAGGACAACTCCTAAAAAATTGTAGTCTCGATAACTCGGATTATGTCCCTTTGACTGTAAAAAACATAATACACACTTCAGTCAAAAAATGATCATACATACGAAAAATGATAAAACTTCTGTCTGAGCAAGTAAGTAAGTAAGTGAATACTCGTAAATAAGTAAGTAAGTAAGTAAGCAATTTTCTCAATACTCGTTGTTCTTACTTCTGCTATGGCCTGCTCTGTTGTGCTTCTATCTTCTTAACATTCGAGTCTTAGTGTGATCACTTGGTGTATCTTTAGAAAAGACTGGCCTAACTGCAAGGGGTAATAATTTCTAACAAATGTCTATTTTTTCACACTTCTCAATGGCTAGCTGCTGCCTATTATTCTTCTCATTTATTTTAACTGTTTATCTATTTGTCGAGATTCGACATACCTAGTCGTCTGGTCGTCTTGAGAAGGTGTACATTTCTTCAACATGGGAACACTGTCTCTCTTGTCCACCCCTTCTTAGCATCTTTAACACTTGGGAGAGAACCTATATTTCTCAACTTACTCTTATGATATCATCTTGAACGGGGAAAAACTACAGAAAGTTGAAAGTTTCAATTATTTAGGCAGTAAAATGACTCAGGATGGTGACACAACAAGAGAAATCCATACTAGAATTGCTTTGGCAGCTAGCGCCTTCAATAGATTATCTAACATTTGGAAGTTACGATCATTGAATATACATACCAAGCTTCGTCTGTTTAATTCAAATGTTATCTCAGTGTTAACATACGGCTGTGAGAGTTGGAAAAATAACAAAATCATTGGAGAACAAGCTGAATACATTCGAGAACAAATGTCTTAGAAAACTCATGAACATCAGTTGGAAAGAATTCAAGACTAATCGACAAATAAGAGAAGACTCTAGGCAAAAAATATGTCTCCGACTATATAAGGAAAAGACGATGGTCATATATCGGTCATGTCCTACGAATGCAAAACAACAGAATACCACTACAGGCGCTCACTTGGGTTCCTGAGGGTAAGAGGAAAAAAGGAAGACCAAAAGAAACACTCAGAAGAACAATAATAATAAGAGAAGGAAGAACGTTGGGCCTAAATAATGTGCAAGAGCTAAGAGGAGTGGCGTCACAACGAACAACCTGGAGAGCACTGGTTTCTGCCTTATGCGCCGTGTTTGGTGCTTAAAGAATTTATTATTATTATTATTACTCTTAACGCGTCTGGATATGAACTGTATAAACCTAATTTACCAATACAATTATTTACAAAGTTTCTAGATCAGACTTTGTCACGAACAGTTGACTCGCTCCTACAAAATCCCGTGCAAAACTTACTTCGTTCGCATTATCGGAAAACAAAACTCACTTTATCTCTCAAGGGACGTAATTATAAATTATCGCCCTTTGCTTCCCAATCAACAAGTCATATTTTTATGGTCCTCTAACGCAAACTCCAAGCCCGCTAAATCAGCTTGTTCAAATTTATGAAACCGGTATTTCCAACACACGGCTCCCGATTAACTCAATAGTCTGTCACTTTCTGTATGCAAATTTCCTACACCAGATTGTCGACACTCGCAATTCAAATAACATTACTTACTTACTCACTTATTTATTCACTTACAGACTTACTTATTTAATTACTTGCTTACTTACTTACTTACGTACTAACTTACTTACTCACTTACTTACTTACTTGCTTACGTACTCACTCACTTATTTACTTTCTTGATTACTCACTTACTTGTTACTTACTCACTTACTTACTTGCTTACTTGCTTACTTACTTAATTATTTACTTAACTGCTTACTTTTTTGCTTACTTACTTACTTACTTCCTTACTTACTTACTTGCTTGCTTGTTTACTTACTAACTTCCTTACTTACTTGCTTGCTTACTTACTTGCTTACTTACTTACTTACTTACATAATTATTTAGTTACCTGCTTACTTATTTGCTTACTTACTTACTTACTTCCTTACTTTCTTAACTTGCTTGCTTACTTACTTATTTGCTTACTTATTTGCTTACTTGCTTACTTACTTACTTACATACATAGATATTTCCGTATTTAGCTACCTATTTATTGACCTACTTTCTTACTTATTTATTGTCGACCCTTTTATACCTTGGGGTGTAAAGCTTAGCCAGAGAGAGAGCACCATGCTTTCCTGTGTGCTGTCTTCCTTTTGAACGTTCCAGTCCAGGTAACGGTTTACAACAAAATAAATGTAGTTAGCTCTACCAAACACACAGTACAGTTGACATTCAAAAATCCGGCCATCGATAATCCGGTTCCTTCAGATTTCCGGCATGGATTTCGGAGCGCATTTTTAAATTTACCGCGTTGGCGCGCCACTGTTTTCTGGAGCAGTTTATGTTTTGATGCAGCTGTTGGGTCTTGCTTGCACGTTTTAACAGGCATTCCTGCTCATTTTATCATTTATTTGCTGCTGTATAGCCCCATTATGGATTCAGCAAATAAAAGAAGTGGTGTAAAACGTAAACATCGTGCATTGTCGATCGCAGATAAAGTGTACAGGTAGTCATTTTCTGTTAAATATATACAGAATATATAACCATAAAAAATCTGGCATTTTCAAAAATCCGGCACTCCTCAGGTCCGGAGGTTGCCGGATTTTTGAATGTTTACTGTATTGAATGAGTTACTTTAAAAAAAAAAACATAGAAACTAGTCTAATGTGCGAAGATTGGGAAACGCGCTGGTGTAATGGCTACGGCGTTCTACTGGCGACCAGGTTTTCATGGTTCAAACCCGGACGTCATCGTTTGAAGGAATGTTTACGACCGGAAATTTGACTGAATAACCTGAACGGCTCCTGCACATAAATCCCGTGTGGATGGGAAGGAGCGAAGCTCCTGACCGGGTTGGAAGGAAAGTCCACTGACCCCCCAGCCTCGCAATGACATGTCATTGGGCCAAAAGAGCTGGAAAGCTCGAGTGCCGCTGGTTAGAGAAATAAAAAAATAAAATGTGCGAAGATAAAAACAACTTGCAAAGCCATATTAATGCACTTAATTAAACTTTTAGAAGATACAATATGAAGATCAGTGCATCCAAAAGTGAAACTGTGAAGATCAGCAGATCACCAGGTCCACGTAACATATATGCCAACAGCATCAAGCTTAACTAAGCATCAGTTCAAATACCTAGGAAGTTTTTCCGCTGAAAATTGAAGACTAGAAAAAAATTGAAATAAAACATCACAAAGCCAGTGCAGTGATTTAGCAACTGTCACCGCTACTCAAACATGCCAATATCAAAATGGAAACACAATAACAGTTGTTAAATACTATATTCTTACCAACTCTTTGCTACGAGTGTCAAATATGGCCACTTGGCAAAGCACAGAAGTGGAAAAAATCACATCCTGTGAGCTGAGATGCTTAAGAAAAACCAGCAATTTTCGAGTAGATACGGAAATGAGAAATTATGAAATCAGAAAACTTGTAGGAAATAGATCCTGTAATCAGATGTACAGTCGAAGGGTATGAATACCAGTTGTTCTCGTTGTGCGCTGGTTATAAATACGCCGGATGCCTCCTCTCCTACGTTCATCCCTGCCAGTCCTACGCCTAATGCCCAACTCCAACAATCCTAGCCTTGATGATGATTATCATCATGTGACGTATTCTTTCCAGAACGTTGTCTCCATTACAGCTGCTCTGAACGCATCATGATTCTGGGCAAGTCGACCTGCATCATCCAAAGACATGTTCAGACTCTCTCTGATGTCCTGGATCCACCATCGTCTAGGTCGTCCCCTTCCCCTTTTTCCAGGAACCATGCCTTTCATTACTAATTTTTCCAGACTATTGTCTTTTTATATGACCGCAAAATTTCAGCTTCTTTATTGCGATGGTATGTAGGAGCCAATTTTCCTCTACATTTAGTGAGTGCAGTAATTCTCGGTTGGTTTTTTTTTTCTGTCCAGGGTATTCTCAACATCCTTCTGTAGCATTTCATTTCGAATGATGTAACCTTTTTCCAACTGTTTTATTGAGTGTACGTGAGCCTTGAAGATAGGCAGAAAAATTAAAGTGGTCTGGCCATCTCATGAGAATTGAGCCCGATTAATTACCACTACGCGCCTACAGCAGTAGAAGATCTGGTTCCAGGGTACGAGGAAGACCTAGAGGCAAACGAATAGACACAATGACATAAATCCTACAACAAGACCGGCTCACCGCAGCCAGTGCCACACACTTGGTTCAAGAACGTAACTTCAGCTCACCACAAGCGTCATGGCAATAAGGGACGGAAAAAACAAAGTAAAGTAAAGTACGCTGTATTTGTAAATAACAAAATTAAAGAAGGCATGAATGATTGAATATTGATGCAATAAATGACCGCAGTTGGTTCTAGCAACTACTCTGATAAGTGTATACCTTGTATATAACGCAAATAGACAACATAAAAGGTAGTACTAAGATACAGAACGAACATGCCAGTGATGATTTTGTACTCTGATGGGTCCGTACTCCGTGTTGAGACATCAGGACGGAGTTTCCCGACAAAGAGTAAAGGGCATAATCGTCACTGAACAGAGCAGAGCTTACATGACAACAACCTTCAGCATGAGAATGGAGATAGAGGCAGCTACGGCAGCCCAGAGGTGACTATCTGACACTATTGTCCAGGGCACTTATTGTGTCAGACTCTCAATCCATGATTCAGAAAGTCAAAAATAGATGGCTACCGCAAGAGTGGGAAACATCCATTCATTCATTCATAACCCTCCACTCACAAAGGAGCATAGACCTTCAACAAACACATGCCAAGTCCTCCTGTCACGTGTCATCATCTCAAGTTCTTTCCATGTTCTCCTCATCATTTTCACCTCTATTTCCAGCTCCCTTCTCCATGTGCTTCTTGGTCTACCTCTGCCTCTCTTGCCCTGGGGATTCCAGAACAAGGACTGTCTTGTAATGCTATCAACAGGTTTCCTCAGCGTATGTCCTATCCATCGCCATCGTCGCCTTCTCATCTCTTGTTTCACTGGCACTTGTCTAGTTCTTGTCATCCATAAAAGTCTCGAATCTTCAGTTGATAGAGTAACTTCCACAAATATTGCGGCTTCGAGTGTCATCTAGACCCGTCTTTTACAGGTGGTGTCCAGAGCTTAGTACTAGTAACTAGTACCAGGAACCTTTCAATGTAAATGGGGTGCTGACGTTTTGTACAGAATACCCATATCACATCACTGCAGCCGTAAACGTGCAGTCTGCTCATATGAGTTAATGATAATTGTAAATTCACAGCTCCTAACTTTAACACACTAGGAGGATTTCCTGGGACTTGTGACTATTAGTATTATAAAAGAAGTTTTACACTTTAAATCTCACAAGTTACTTCTAATAACTTAGGCACGTCCTATAATGGAATCATTTCTGCTATCCCTTCCTGGCGTCATATCTCTCTAATGAGGATGGGAATCCAGTCACGAGTTTCAATCGCTCGTTGTCTTATAGTAAAAATTCCGCTACACGAAATTTTACTTTCACTAGTTATTTTTGCTGAAACGAATCACAGATTAGGCTAGTTTATTTTTGCTAAAACCAATCACACATTAGACTAGTTTATTTTTCACTTTAAAGCAAATCGCCGTTTAGGACGTCATATTTTAGTAACATTTTCACCTACCTATCTTTAAAATTATTGACACCGATATATGGTAGTGTAACCAATTGTTACCCTTGCCAGAAACAATTATGTGACATTTCCTGTTTAATAATTCAGTCCTGTGGTAATCAAGACAAACTTGGGAGTGACATGTTTTCTGCAAGTCATGCCCTCAAAATTAAGTATTAGATATCTTTTAAATGGCCATCTTACGCTAATCCGACAACAGTAGTCCGTCGCTTCTTTTCACCTTAGCGGAAGCAACTACGTTTTACAAATGTCTGGGTCATACAATTTAACTGCTGATAACAATGCTCCTAGATTAACTTCAGAGTTTATCTAAACAAATACTCCAGACTTGCTTTCCTGCGGGCAGTTTTACGCTAGTGTACTTGCCACACAGAGTAGCATTTTATAATTAGGAAGATTAACTTGCAACGAGCTGCCAAGCCTAAGAAAGGTGGGTGTTTATCAAAGGTTAACGTCTTTGATGAACGGAGAATTTAGGCTATACTGACGAGGAGGAGTGTAGCATAAAGATAGACAGAAGAAATGAACGAATGAATAGGACGTGCTGTGACAATAAGGGAAAGATACTAAGGGCAATTAGTGATCGTTTATTAGAGAACTACATTGCAATGGAGCAATCAGCAAGGCTAAGACTGCTAGAATTTGGCATCAAACGTAAAACTAGCAGGGATAGACGTATGGTAGGACGCATCCAACGTGTATACAGCCAGCACCCAATAGGAACGGTAAGCATTCATATCCTTCGACAATAGTTGAGTGAGACTAAGCACCTATAGAGTTACCCAGAGTGCAGTGATATCAATTCTGATCAACAATAACAATACGATACAGAAAACAAGTAGCCCACATGTGACAAAACGTCTGTACGTGTTCTTTTGGTGACTTTTTCACACCTTCAGCCACTCCAGCAGTTTCCCTTCCTTTCTTCATTTTCCTCTTTCTTCCATTCAATTCGCTTATTATTTGGCAAATTTTTGCCCTTTCATTCATTATTTTGCTCTATGCTGAATTTAGTAAGGTGAAGTCTCTAACACCCTACTCCCCTACGGACGTATCTGCTTTACCACTCCTCAGACTTATTTACGTCCCGCTAGGTGAATTGTGGTATTATCGTAACAATACCCGGTCATTATCACCGATTAGCGATTATACGTTTGTCGATTTGAGTCGCCTAGCCAACCTGTGATAATAGACGATCCTCGTTGGACAACCATATTGTTTGTCTGAGCGGCCAGCGACGCTTTTGTTTGACTATCTGAAGAAGGCACGAACACACAGGCGATAATGAGATAATAGTTTCACGTGCCTATTCCTGTGTGTGATTATTGCAGTTAATCTGTCTGGCCAGTCAACATTGGCGGAAGGCATTACGCCAGGTAATCAGTTCACATATCTGTTTGTATGCAATCGGAAATATTACGTCTTATTATAAAAATGTCACGCGTGGGAATATTAAATTTAATACGAGTATTTTAAACACGCGGGGGAAATTATGAATTTAAACACCCCAACCCGCATAGTGCAAAAGAGCTCACGATTGGATTGAAGTGAGAGCCGGAATAAACATTAAATTTCATTGGAAATTTCGGCAGAAGTACCATCTGTGATTTGAACTGAGAAGTGGGAAATATAATCTAGCGAAAATCAGAGACACTGAACACAGAGACTGCATCGCACGTCACACTAGCAATTCCCAAAAAGCAAGAAAGAGAAGGATCGGACATAGAATTCCATA
>JAMPIV010006372.1:132500-215000 GCA_024509875.1 Oreohelix idahoensis
GATGATGGCCGATTCGATGTTGTTAAAGTGGCTGGTGCTAATAAACGTGCTGTACTGGTGTCTAGAGTTGTTTGTGCCGTGCCAGATTGTACTGTAGTCAGCGGTGAAGTAGTAACAGTAGCTGTTGTATAGTCGCTTGTGTTAGTCACGGTGTCTGTTGTAAGAATTTCATTTGTAGGAGCTAGCGTACTAGAAGATGATGCATTTGTAGTTGTCACGTCACCAGTTGAAAATTCGTTTGTAAGTGATTCACTTTCAGTAAAGAGTTCAGTTGTTGATGTTTTTTTTGTAGTAGATATACTTGTAAGAGGCTCAGATGAAGCGTCAGTAACGGTTTGTGAGGGTTCTGTAGCAGAAGCCTCAGCTGTAAACGATTCAGCTGCAGTGGAAGGTTTGGTTGTGAATGGTCCAGTTGTCGCATTAGAACTTGTAGAAGATTCATTATCGGTAGATGGCTCAGGAGTAAGCAACAAAGTTGTATTAGGCGTAATTGTGGACAATTCAATGTCAGTAGATGGCTTCGTTGCAGAGAATACAGTTGTAGTATTTTTACTTCTAAAAGATTCAGCATTAGTTGATGGCTCGGTTATAGTCAATACAGTGGTGATGGGCATACTTATAAAAGATTCAGAGTCACTTGATGGTTCAGTTGCAGCTGTTTCATTTGTTATATGTTCTGTTTCAGAAGTTATGACCATACCAGTTGCTGAAAAAGATGATGAAGACGATTTTGGTGTGGTGGCTGTAGATGTTTTTCTGGTTGTAGATGTTGTTGTTGTGGTTTTTGTTGTTGGCGGAGAAGGGGTATCACAGCTGCTGATATCTTCACTGTCGTCACTGTCTGCACCACCACACGGATTCATTGTAGAAGTACTTCTTGTTGAAGAGCTTCTGGTCGTCGTTGTTTTCGTTGTGGGGGTGGATTTAGTTGAGGTGGTTGGGGTTGTAGTTGGTGTCCCTGTAAGTACTGTTGGAGTAGACGATGTTTCTGTTGTGGAGCGGATTGAGACTGTACTTCGCACTGTTGGATTAGTCGATGTTTCTGTGGTGGAGCTGGTTGGGGTTGTACTTGGTTTACTTGAAGATACTGTTGGAGTAGTGGATGTTTCTGTTGTGGAGCTGGTTGGGGCTGTACTTGGTGTCCTTGTAGATACTGTTGGAGTGGTCGCTGTTTCTATTGTGGAGCTGGTTGGGGCTGTACTTAGTGTCCTTGTAGGTACTGTTGGAGTAGTCGCTGTTTCTATTGTGGAGCTGGTTGGGGCTGTACTTGGTTTACTTGTAGATATTGTTGGAGTAGTGGATGTTTCTGTTGTGGAGCTGGTTGGGGCTGTACTTGGTGTCCTTGTAGATACTGTTGGAGCAGTGGATGTTTCTGTTGTGGATCTGGTTGCGGCTGTACTTGGTGTCCTTGTAGATACTGTTGGAGCAGTGGATTTTTCTGTTGTGGGGCTGGTTGGGGCTGTACTTGGTGTCCTTGTAGATACTGTTAGAGCAGTGGATGTTTCTGTTGTGGATCTGGTTGGGGCTGTACTTGGTGTCCTTGTAGATACTGTTGGAGCAGTGGAAGTTTCTGTTGTGGGGCTGGTTGGGGCTGTACTTTGTGTCCTTGTAGATACTGTTGGAGCATTGGATGTTTCTGTTGTGGATCTGGTTGGGGCTGTACTTGGTGTCCTTGTAGATACTGTTGGAGCAGTGGAAGTTTCTGTTGTGGGGTTAGTTGGGACTGTACTTGATGTACTTGTAGATACTGTTGGACTAGTAGATGTTTCTGTCGTGGAGCTGGTTGAATCTGTACTTAGTGTCCTTGTAGATACTGTTTGAGTAGTGGATGTTTCTGCTGTGGAGCTAGTTGGGGCTGTACTTGGTGTACTTGCAGATACTGTTGGGGGATTCGATGTTTCTGTTGTGGATCTGGTTGGGGCTGTACTTTGTGTCCTTGTAGATACTGATGGAGTATTCGATGTTTCTGTTGTGGAGCTGGTTAGGGCTGTACTTGCTGTCCTTGTAGATACTGTTGGAGTAGTCGATGTTTCTGTTGAGGAGCTGGTTGAGGCTGTACTTGGTGTCCTTATAGATTCTGTTGGAGTAGTCGATGTATCTGTTGTGGAGCTGATTGGGGCTGTACTTGGTGTGCTTGAAGATACTGTTGGAATGGTAGATGAAGCTGAGGTGGTGGGCTGAGATGTAGGATTCGTTATGGTTGTCTTCGTTGAAGATGTGGACAAAGACCGATCCGTACAAGCGTCAATAACTGGCTGATTGGAAAACAGAATTCAATTAGTTAAAATCACCTCGTTGAGAACTCTCATTGCTATATTTTTATCATTATCATCAACACTATTATTATTGTTTCTCTTTTTGTCTTCGTACGGAGAATGAGCCACCACCGCGGCTCTTCTTCCTTAAATCTTACTAGAGCACTTTTATTTGCTACGGCAGCAGTGGTGTATGTGATAGCTAGTTTTGTATTATGACGTTGGCAGTGTCTTGAGTTGGGTATTTTAGAAGTATTTTGTTGAGTAAGACAATTTGAGTGAACTGCAACAACGTGAGTAATCTGTAAGAATTATAGAGAAAAGATAGATAATGTGCGAAGTTAGGGAGAAACTTAAGCCTGGAAGAAGATTTAATAAAGCTATCTCTCTTTCCAAGCCCCACGACCCATTTATGTATTCTTAAGAATCAACAGCTCTCTCTTCTTTCTCATAGATAGATAGAGAAATAGTAAGAGCTTACACGTTACTTAGTAATAGGTAAGGATGAAGTTCGTGAACAGCGCATTAACAAAAAAGGTTAAAATTAATTAAAGTTCTCTTCAGCTTGTATAGAATAAAAGAATAAAATTCTCAGCAAACAATAACTGTTCCAATAACAAAGTTAACAATTACATCAATTCATACACCAAGGAACAAAACCAACTAGTAGGACACTAACAGGGAAAATAAAAAAAGAGTTAACAATCCTTTCGCTTCTTGTGAAAAAAAAATAACTTAAGTCAGTGTCTTTATGTCTCTGTCCATAGCTGGGGGAAAATTGATACATCCACTGAAGACGCTATCCATGCGACGTTTTCAAACCAAAAATAGGATAGGCTGGAGATTAACTCTTTCTTTCATCTGACAGCTAATACTTACAGGGGTCGAACTGACCAGAAGGCAAACGAGTCGATGTCAGCTCGGGGCAACCTTCTGTATTGGCGCTCTAATCCAGGCGCGGCGAATTACAACAGGCGTGCCTCGTATATGGTACTCGATGCATAATCCGGTTGGGTCTGGTTTGAGACCTTTTGTTGGGACTGCGTACTCCGTTTAAGCACACAGTAAGATACTTTCAATTAGGCTGGTGATGATGTGTTGATTGATATGCTGGATGCACTATGCTCTGACTTTTAATAAATAGGCGAGTAGGAAACCACTACTGCACAATACTTGACGCCAGGATGCGGTCGCTGGCTCCACACTGCGATGAAATCGATATTCAAGTAGTTTTCCACCCATTTAACGTGGTTATGCGAATTGGATATTGTTGCCAGGCAATTTGACACTCGTCTTGCTGAAAAACGTTAGACAGGAGGGAGAATTTGTGCCTTCCCTCAGCTTATGTTTGTAGTCAGCTGTTTTTAGCAGTGGGGGTACCTGGATCCCGAGATACCAAGAATTTAGGTGACACTGATCGAATTATTTGCTCACAATTGCCTGTGTCTCATTCGGTTTATCCTCGGGCCCAGTTTGTGAACGAAGTGTGTATACAGTAACTTCTATCAGGCGTATATAGTCCTGGAACGGACGCTGACCTAACCATCTGCTTTCGCGTGCTTTGAGCAGATGATTGGGCCACTCTACTTTTAAAGTAACCCTGGGTAACATAAACATTAGTCTAGAATGTATGTCAGAGACACTAAGTTCCCTGTAATTACCTAACGTTATACAGTGCTCTGCACCGCTCAACTACAAGATACCTTTAGTAAGATGGCCGCCTGTGCATTGGCTAGTGTAGTCAAAACACTATTACGTGCGAGAAACGTCCCCTGGGCTGGCGTACCACAGGTGCGTCTTATGCATTGCTATTTTAAGCTGCCGATCTCGTCTAGAGCAGGGAATCTTAAATAAGGGGCCGACACGCAATCAAAAGCTAGACGGGCCGACAGAAACGGAAACAGTTTAAAGACAAGTACCGGGAGAGGGTAGGGACGGATTGGAAAATTCAAATTTACTGTCAATTCGCGACAGTCAGCCTCATACACAGACTCACATTAGTCGCACTCTATGCGATGCTTGATGTAACAATATTTCTGTTCTTTCTATTGTCCTCAGAAATTCAAACGGAATTCACACAGGGATGTAGTGGTGCTTCTCATTTATTTCCTCAATTAACCGGGGCTACAACAGATATACGGAGCACTGTAAATACCGATCACTGCATTCAGTTATAAAGAGCCTTGCAACAGTTATACACAGCACTGTAGCAGTTATACAGAGCGTTGTAATAGTTATGAAGAGCACTGCAACAGTTATACTGAGCACTACAGCAGTTATACGAAGAACTGCATCAGTTTTACAGAGCACTGCAGCAGTTCTGCAGAGCGTTGTAAAAATTATACAGAGCGCTATAACAGTTATACAGAGCATTGTAACTAGTATACAGAGCGCTGCAACAGTTATATCGAGTGTTGTAACAGTTATACAGAGCGCTACAACAGTTATATACAGCGTTGTAACAGTTGTACAGAACGCTCTAACAGTTATACAAAGCGTTGTAATAGTTATAGAGAGCGCTCTAACAGTTATATAGAGCGCTACAACAATTATACAAAGAGTTGTAACAGTTATACAGAACGCTATAACAGTTATACAGAGCGTTATAACAGTTATACAGAACGCTATAACAGTTGTACAGAGCGTTGTAACAGTTATACAAGAACGCTATAACAGTTATACAGAGCGTTGTAACAGTTATACAGAGCGTTGTAACAGTTATACAGAACATCGTAACCACCATACAGAGCGCTACAATCAGCGTTTGTCAACCAGGGTTCCGCGGAACCTTACTGTTCCCCGAGAGGCCGCTAGGAGTTTCACGAGAGGCCGCTAGGAGTTCCGCGAGAGATCATGATGCTAAATTTGTTATTCATGTTGCTTGGGCCTATGGTTTTTTTAGTAGCTTTACTATGCAACTGTTGTATGAATATTTTGGCTGCCACTTCTGTTGGTGTATGTGTGGGCGTTGTATGAAAGAGATAGTGCTACTGTCTCTCACAGCTGACACGGTTGACGTCAGCAATGTCGGGCTTACTGTTAGTGGCCGACAGGTGTGTAGATATAATGGGCGAATGTCGTGAGTTCTTTTGGTTTGTTTACATCTAATGTCACCCACACAACAGTAACGTTAGTTCAGGAAATAGACAACGGATAAGACGAATTAGTTTTCAACTTATACACAGTTTATTTACGACAGTAACGTTGACATCATGGAAAACAGATCACAGCAAATCACAAGGTATGATAGTAGGTATAATCCATAGATAAATTGAGTGCAACACCAGCAACTCATCATAAATGATAATAATATATATAATCCGTCAGAAATTGGTTGCATTAACAGCAATTCATTATAAATGGTAATAGCCGGTATAATCCATGGCATTAATAATATATTGAATCTCTTCCCTTCAAAAAACACTCTGGACACACTAGCGAGACTATCAAAACCGTCTCGAAGCTCTGCCAGATACCTAATGACCGAGATTATTGTTTCTGAATACAACTCAGTACATCTTCACTCAAGCGCGAACTAACAGCTTGAGAAGTGAGCTCAGCTCACCCGTATCTCTCCCCCCAACTACTCAGAACATTTGAACACTTTCTTTATGTTTAAAAAAACCTAACACATACTCAGTTGAGCTATGTTCAAGCACCCAAATAAAAAATCATCTCATAACTTTAAACGTGCTTACAAGCGTGTCTATAAAAAATCAGACCCGTACATAAAAATCCCAAACACTTAACTCCCACTCAAAAACATGACTTAACAGCAACATTGTCAATAAAGTTTCATGCTGTAAATAGCATTAATTAAAACATTTAAGCGCCGTTCCGTGAACCGAAAAATTATTTCAAGGGTTCCGCCATGATCAAAAGGCTGAGAAACGTTAGCTACAATAGCTATACTAAGCCACTACAACAGTTGTCTAGATCACTACAACAGTTATATAGAGCACTACAACAGTTATATAGAGCACTACAACATTTATATAAAGCACTGTAACAGTTATATAGAATAATGCAACCTTTATGGAGAGCTTTGTAACAGTTATATAGAGCATTGTAACAGACTCATTTCCATAGACGATACTGTTACAATGTTAAACAAAAATGGGGAGAATTAAAAGTTGATAATATTAATTATAAATCTGATAAAAAAGACTGTATTGATGACGGTACCTGGCAGACGCCACTGGTAGTTGAGTCACAGACACAGTACCAGTAAATGTTCACTTCAGGATGGCCATCTCTGAGAAGAAGAAAAAAATATGTACAGGGTCATTGAAAAGTCGGGTCCTATTCTTAAATGCTTATATCATCACTTAGCCTTGTTGGATTTATTCGAAAAAAAATTTAATGTCAAAGCAAGAAGAAATATCTGCCATTCGACTTATAATCAGGGCCGGATTAAATCAAGAAGGGCCTCTAGGCCTTTTGGTGTTTGGGCTCTCCCTTCTCCTCGAATAGGCAATACATTTTTTGTTCAAACCCATTAGCATGGTGATGGAATATACTAGTATTATTAATATACTGGTATGTTAGTTTGTTAGCGTTGCTTACCTCTTTTAATAGTAATTGTTTTTAAAAATGTTTAATAGTATTATTGTTTTTATTATTATTAAGGTAAACCCGAATATGATATTATGAGGCAAACCCACTGGCCCAGAGAAACAACACTGGAAGCAAAACATTACGGACCTCGGTACGAACTACAAAAGACAGTGAAGTTTATACAAGAAACAACACTGCAGATATAGACAATATATTTCAAGCGAACGAAAGAAGAAGAAGAAGATTAAGGTAAACACAACATTTTATTTGTGTACATAATTATATGCATGTTTAATTGTTATTTAACTTATGCACGTGCTCCCAAGAGCTCCGCCCCCCCAGGCTTCAGCCTACTTAGTCTAATGGATAGTCCATTGTCAATAAATTTTCAGGTTGTAAATATCATTCATTAAAACTACCACGAGCTGAAGATATAATAATGTTTATGCTGGGGTTCCGTGAACCTGAACAATTATTTCAAGGGTTCGTCAAGGGTGAAAAGGTTGAGAAACGCTGGTTTCAATAGTTATACTGAGCACTACAAGGGTTATATAGAGCATTACAACAGTTATTTAGAATACTGCAACTGTTATATAGAATACTGCAACTGTTATATAGAATACTACAACTGTTATGCAGAGCTTTGTAACAGTTATATAGAGATTATAAGTTGCTTTTTGTTGTAAATTCACAGACACATAATAAAACAAAAGCTAATATGGGCAATAAATTGACATTGTGAGAGATATCAATGATTAGTTCTCGGTTTTAAAACGTATTTGTTTAACAAAACCTCTCGCTGAATTGTGCAATTAATGTGTAAAAGCATTTTACGTAATAAATTCGCTCTTACGTCACTTTATTTTGACGTTTGTTGTATATACATTAGTTTGATAGAAGTGAAGAAATAACTATTCAAAAATATGAAGTGACTTTTCATTAACATTATAGATTGATTATAGTTTCAGAAGGTTATCGACACAAACATTTTAATAATGAAGGAAACCCGATGCCAATGCGTGATAAATTAATAAGTAAACGAGTATAGGTAAATACCTATAGTCCTCTACGGGACAGAACCCGCTTGGTACATAACAACGTTTTTAGTATCATAAAGTCATTAATGCGTGGAGCCACAGCAAAATGCTATTTTCATGATGAACTGCGGGATTTCGTTACAAATGTGCAGTATTAACTTATAACAGTAAATAGCTATGCACACCAGCGCATATAATGGAATAATATAATTCGTTGCCATGGAAACGGCGACCATATTGGATTTTAATCAATTATTTCAATTCTTACTTACTTACTTACTAAGTTGTACCTCTTCTACTGTGAGGTGTAGAGGTTTGGAAGAGGGAGCGCCATAATACCCTATCGGATGTCTTCCTCCTGGCCTGGTTTCATTCTAGTCCTCGGTTATACTCCCAGCGGACTCTGAGTTGCCCTGGAGGTCTGGATTCCTGGTTGTTAGTTTCCCATGCTTGTCGTGGTAGCCGATCTTCTCCCATTCTGCAGACATGGCCAAACGATCTTATTGGGACTGTTCTACTTGGGTCTGCAAGGGTTGGGTTTTTAGGCCCTGACGTATCGTCTTGTTGTGGACCATATTTCAATTCACTACAGCTGTTTTATTTCTTCAGTTATAAGCACAAATGTTGAATTAGAAGCTCATCAATGTATTTTAAATATGTTTCCGATCATATTTGTAGATCGTACTTTAGCAGATTTTGAGATACAGAACTTTAAAGGGAGTATCTAAAAATAGTAAAAAATCTTTTAACATTTTACATTATTTGCAATGAATTAAAATTTTGAAAAGATATTAAAAAAACGGATCTGAAAAACGTTTCATTGTTTAATGGAAAGTATATGTGCCAGATATCATGTTCATTGACTAAGAAATAAGGAAGGTGTAAGAAAATTTGTCACATAAAACAAGGTTCTGAGAAATTCATGTTTTTCTTTATGGGATAAGAGCAATTTCTTCAGAAAATACAGTTTGCAAATTCAAAATGCGCCTACGTAGAATTTGTTCTGAAATATGATTTTTTACATATTTAGATTCAAGAGAATATAAATTATCAGAACATAGACTGATCTCATATTGCATTTTGTCCTGTTTTCACTGAAAATGTTCTGGAAATTCGTATATATATCAGAAGGCATTCAAAGACATTAGTGAGACATTTGGTTAAGTTACTTATCATCCTATAGTTTTATTCTTGTTAGTTTTTGAAAGAGATACATCAAATCATTGATGCAACAAGGGTTAAATCAAACAGACTTAAGAAGGGGTAGTGAATAAATAGAATAGGTTCTCAGAAATGGCTCAACAATTTGAGATACCTACGCAAAATAAAGAGGTGGAAAAAATACTTGAACTCCCTCTAAGTGAATAATCCAGAAGAAGTAGAAAAGGAATTCTATAACTCTCGCGACGAAATCAACTTTATGATCTCAGATAGACACGTCCCGACACCCCGAAGGAAGAATTATCTTTTATATGTTACTAGATAAATAGACATACAACGCAAGTGATAAATTTACACAACACTCTTGCAAAACGTGCACACGTAACCAACTGACTATTTGTTTTAATACATATATGTATGTGTCACGGGATTTGCCTACCCTTTGCTCTGCAGTAGTGGTCCACAAGTGGCAAAAACTCAAGAGTATCTAACATGGGTCGTCACAGGTGTCTACCTTCGCACATGATTACTCTTGGCAGAGTTATAGATAGAAGGATATAATAATAATAATAGCCCCTTCAGTCATAACTGACTATGGGAATGCGCCCCTGAGGTGACAGCCCTCAGCTGCTTATTGTCCTGGTGATCCTTTCGACGTTTTCTCCCCTCCTTTGCTTGTTGTGTGAGCCTCTCTTCGCCCAATCTGAGGTGGCGCCGTAAATAGCATCGCCACTTAGTGCGATCAGCAGCTTCATCCTCCCATGTTGCTGGATCCATGTCCAGTGCCCTCATATCTCTCTTGCACACATCTTTGAACCTCAGCTGTGGTCGCCCAACTGTTCTCTTGCCATCTGCTAATTGTCCGTAGAAGATATCTTTTGGGATGCGACCATCTTCCATGCGGTGAACATTGCCAAACCAGCGAAGTCTGCGCTGTCTAAGCAGTGTATACATACTTTGAAGGCCAGCACGTGACAACACCTCGACATTTGTCACTTTATCTTTCCACGAGAAGCCGAGGATGCAGCGTAGACACCGTAAATGGAAGGTATTGAGCCTTCTCTCTTGCTTAGCATAGGCCGTCCAGGTCTCGCTGCCATATAGGAGTGTGCTGGTGACAGAGGTATATATACCGCAGCTTTGGTCTTCATTGTGAGTTTGGAGTTTCCCCAAACACGCGATGTGAGGCGGGCAAAGGTAGCTGCAGCTTTCCCAATGCGGCTGTCGATTTCTGTATCCAGTGAGAGTTTGTCATTGATGGTAGACCCTAGGTATGTGAAGTGGTGCACCACTGCCAATTCATAGTTATCGATAGTGATAACTGGTGCAGCACCCGCATCCTGACTCAGCACATTCGTTTTCTTTAGACTTATTGTGAGGCCAAAGTCCTTGCATGCTTTAGTGAAGCGATTCATCAAGTTCTGAAGCTCCTGTTGGCTTTGAGTGACGACTGCAGCATCATCAGCGAACAACAAGTCTCTTATAGTGACCCTTCTGATTTTTGTTTTTGCCTTCAGCCTTGAAAGATTAAACAGACGGCCATCTGACCTAGTGTGAAGGCATATTCCTTCAGTTGCATCTCTGAATGCATGTTTCAAGAGTAAGGCAAAGAAGATCCCGAAGAGGGTCGGAGCCAGAACACAGCCTTGTTTAACGCCACTTCGTATGTCAAAGGGCTGTGACGTGCTTCCAGCATATTGGACTGTTCCCTTCATGTCGTCATGGAATGACTTTATCATTTCCAGCATTTTAGAAGGGCAGCCTATTTTCAGGAGGATTTTGAAGAGTCCATCCCTACTAACCAGGTCAAATGCTTTTGTGAGGTCTATAAAGGCGATATATAAAGGTCTTTTCTGCTCTCTTGATTTTTCCTGAAGCTGGCGGACAGAGAAGATCATGTCTGTTGTTGATCTACCAGCTCGGAATCCACACTGTGACTCTGGATATATGCGCTCAGCTAACTTGTGTAGTCGCATTAAGATGACTTTGGCAAAAACCTTACCAACAATACTAAGAAGAGAGATGCCTCTGTAGTTATTGCAATCACTTCTGTCTCCTTTATTTTTGTACAGTGTTACAATCTTGGCATCTCGCATGTCTTGAGGAATAGTTGTCTCTTCCCAGCACTGGCACAGCATCCTATGCAGGGGATGTAATAGCGTGCCCTTACAGCATTTGATTAAATCAGGAGGAATCCCATCACTGCCTGGTGCTTTGCCAGAGGCCAAGCTATCAATGGCCTTGCTGAGTTCCTCTAATGTTGGTTCGGCATCCAGCTCCTCCATAGTTGGCAGACATTTGACAGCATCAAGGGCTGCAGGCGTAACGGTATTTTCTCTAGCGTAAAGCTCAGAGTAGTGCTCGACCCACCTCTCCATCTGCTTACCCTTATCGGTTAGCTTCTCTCCGCTGATGGTTTTTAGCGGTGCCGTCTTACTTTTTTGGGGCCAAGTGCTTTCTTTATACCGTCATACATTTGTTTAATGTTGCCTGTTTGCGCTGCGATCTGGATGCTCTCACTGAGCTGGAGCCAATAGTCATTTGCACAGCGTCGAGCAGTTTGTTGAACTTTGCTTCTCGTAGCCTTCAGGATCTGTAGGGTTCTAGCACTCGGTGAACGTTTGTATTCATTCATAGCACTGCGCTTAGCTTCAATGACAGGTGCCATCACATCTGATGAAGCATCAAACCAGTCATTTGACTTTGCCGTTTTCTTACCAAAGGTGGCAAGTGCAGTACTTTGAATGGTGTTCCGTAGATGCTCCCAGTTCTCTGTAATAGTATCACCATGCTGAGGGCTACTGAGCACTTTCTTGAAGGTCGCAGTAAATTGAGCGATCATGACAGGGTCTGACATCTTGCTGGTATCAATGCGTGGTTTCCCTTCATGTCTGACACGATAGAGTTTTCTTGGTTGTGCTCTGATTTTGCAGCAAACCAAGGAGTGATCTGTATCACAGTCTGCACTATGGTACGAGCGCGCGGAGAGCACAGACCTGAGAAGTGGCCTTCTGACGAGAATCAGGTTCAGTTGGTGCCAGTGCTTGGATCGTGGGTGTCTCCATGACACCTTATGCTGGGGTTTTGTCTGAAAGTAGGTGTTGGTCACGCAGAGGTCATGGTGGACACACAGCTCTAAGAGCCGTTGTCCATTTTCATTCATCTTGCCAATACCAAACCTGCCCAGACATGAAAGCCATGAAACATTATCGGCACCCACTCTAGCGTTAAAGTCACCAAGGAGAACAAGCTGTTCTTGCCTAGGTATGCTTTTGATGACTGCTGCTAGATTCTCGTAGAACTCATCTTTAGCTTCTGAGGCAGAGTAGGAGCATACACACTGACAAGGGTGATGGGACCTGTGTGTCACCGTGGTGGTGAACTCCCAGGACTGGTTGCGGCACCAATTAGTAATATGTCACAGTGCCATGTAGTAATCTTATGTGACTGTGTGCCCTGTATATGAATATTGGCACTAATTGTTAATCAACGAACTAGGTGACTGGGGTAGACCTAGGATTTTCTATTTTGTCAATTTAGTCTATTGACAATCTTCCAAGTAAGAGTATATCTTAATACTGGCCATCACCGCCAGAGCTGACTATTCCTGGATGATATATCTCAAGCTTCTAACTGTAACGAACAGTTTTAGTGTAAGGGGAAGTAAACTGGAGTATGTTAGTAGTTGAAATAGATTTTGAGTTATAGCACTTAGTTGCTTGTTAGCTATCGAATTATTTAGAGAGTATCTCGTGATAGTTTCGAGAGACAGATTACAGACAGCGTGAAAAGCGCTGATATATTTATTCTTTAATGTTTTGAACGGAGTGAGAATAGCTCGCTGCTAGCCCGCAATTGTTTGTGTTATGTGAACAGTAAAAAAGTCTCGTGTCTGCTTTTGAGCGGGACGAGTGTGTTATCTAGGGAGAGTGTTCCGGGCGTTTTGACCGGGTAGGAAGACAGTGTTTTTGGGAAGTGTGAAATGCCTGTACAGTGCTGAATTTAAAATGTCGACGGATTTTTCGCTGTGGGTACAGCGTAGTATGAAACTGCAGTTTTTGATGATTGTGGAAATGTTTATAACTGCAGTGTGCAGTCTTTAAAGGCCATTATCTCCTGTGTGAGGAGTCCTGAGTTTAATAAGAGTACTTTAGGCCATGAATCATGATAGCTCCTGTGAGAGGATTGTTATTGAGGATTCTTCATAGAGATGAGTTTAATAAGAGTACTTTAGGCCATGAATCATGATAGCTCCTGTGAGAGGATTGTTATTGAGGATTCTTTATAGAGATGAGTTTAATAAGAGTACTTTAGGCCATGAATCATGATAGCTCCTGTGAGAGGATTGTTATTGAGGATTCTTTATAGCGCTGAGTTTAATAAGAGTACTTTAGGCCATGAATCATGATAGCTCCTGTGAGAGGATTGTTATTGAGGATTCTTTATAGCGCTGAGTTTAATAAGAGTACTTTAGGCCATGAATCATGATAGCTCCTGTGAGAGGATTGTTATTGAGGATTCTTTATAGCGCTGAGTTTAATAAGAGTACTTTAGGCCATGAATCATGATAGCTCCTGTGAGAGGATTGTTATTGAGGATTCTTTATAGCGCTGAGTTTAATAAGAGTACTTTAGGCCATGAATCATGATAGCTCCTGTGAGAGGATTGTTATTGAGGATTCTTTAGAACGCTGAGTTTAATATGAGTACTCTAGGCCATGTATTATGATATCATTGTAGCCGCCGAGTGCGCAGTTCTTATGTGGTAATTTATATCTTGTGTTGTGCTGTGAACGGTATTCTATGTGTATTTCATCAATGTGTTGTGACGTGAATAAACCCATATGAAATGTCACCAGTCGTTTACAACCATCCATGACTCTTGTGTACGTACCTGTGGTGTAAACGACTAAACCAATACACGCACTTAGTATTACAAGTGTGACAGGGAACTTAACACGTATTTAGAAATAGCCCCGGAGTGGGCGTGGTCTATCTGTATCGAGAACCTGATCATCGCTTACCAGTAGACTTCTACAGTGTTTGCCTGTGTGGCGGATATATAGGTATCAACTGTAGACATTACCAGATGCACAACACAACAGTAACGTTAGCAGATAATCAATAGACACCCTTACCGTACCATACACCAATCCTTTGTATCAGTGATCCCCATAACATTGACTTTCACGTGCTTGACGGAGGTACAACAGTAATGACCTCATGAAACTAAACCCTATAGTTGTAACACTAACCTAACTCGTTCCATCCCTCCTTGTGATGTTACTTAGTGACAACTTCGTATAGTGGTGATTTTCTTTATATCCAGTATCTTGTTTACTCTAGCACTCAACAACCTTTTAGAGACTTAACCCAACTTGAGAAACGTTCCATCAAAACAAACATTTTATTTACATCTCAGAAGTTCATCATAACAGAGGCATGTGGTACACATTCCAGGTACAAACATTTTCTAACTCTCTCTTGTATGTCCCATTCCTCCTGGGCACATTCATGTACCTATGAATATATATATATTCATATATATATATATATCTATCAGACTGTAATAACTGGCGTGGTATATCTCTATTATCAGTACCTGGAAAATTATTATGTTGCATGATGTTAGAAAGACTTAAATTGCATGCTGACGAAAAGATCAGAGAAGAACAAGCGGGTTTCAGGCCGAAACGATCATGTATTGATCAAATATTCACACTAAGAACAATTATAGAAGAATCAGTGGAAAGGCAATCGCCACTTATTATCACCTTCGTCGATTTTCAAAAAGCCTTTGATAGTCTACACCGCCCATCATTGTGGAAGATACTTACAATCTATGGTTTTCCAACAAAATATGTGAATATAATCAAAGCGCTATATGACAATGCAAGATGTTGTGTTAGAACAAATAAAGGGAATACAGAATGGTTTACAGTAGAAACAGGGGTGAAACAAGGCTGTATTATGTCACCACTACTTTTTGGAATAGCTATTGATTGGGTTATGAGAAACTATACCCACAATGAACAATTGGGTATAAAATGGACAAATGGAAAATTCCTGGGGGACCTGGATTTCGCAGATGATGTAGCATTCTTAAGTTCAACACCAAGACAATCCCAAGAAGCAATAAATAATTTGTGTCATCTCTCGGTTAAAATTGGTCTCCAAATAAATGCCTCTAAAACTAAAGCTATGAACTTTTCTAACGAGACCTTTGATATCATCTTGAACGGGGAAAAACTACAGAAAGTTGAAAGTTTCAATTATTTAGGCAGTAAAATGACTCAGGATGGTGACACAACAAGAGAAATCCATACTAGAATTGCTTTGGCAGCTAGCGCCTTCAATAGATTATCTAACATTTGGAAATTACGATCATTGAATATACATACCAAGCTTCGTCTGTTTAATTCAAATGTTATCTCAGTGTTAACATACGGCTGTGAGAGTTGGAAAATAACAAAATCATTGGAGAACAAGCTGAATACATTCGAGAACAAATGTCTTAGAAAACTCATGAACATCAGTTGGAAAGAATTCAAGACTAATCGACAAATAAGAGAAGACTCTAGGCAGAAATATGTCTCCGACTATATAAGGAAAAGACGATGGTCATATATCGGTCATGTCCTACGAATGCAAAACAACAGAATACCACTACAGGCGCTCACTTGGGTTCCTGAGGGTAAGCGGAAAAAAGGAAGACCAAAAGAAACACTCAGAAGAACAATAATAAGAGAAGGAAGAACGTTGGGCCTAAATAATGTGCAAGAGCTAAGAGGAGTGGCGTCACAACGAACAACCTGGAGAGCACTGGTTTCTGCCTTATGCGCCGTGTTTGGCGCTTAAAGAATTTATTATTATTATTATTATATATATATATATATATATATATATATATATATATATATATATATATATATATATATATATATATATATATATATATATATATATATATATAGCTCTCTACCTGAGAACATTATCAGATATGGTTTATACCTATTTTCTTCCCTTAAGGCTATTCTATTTATTCTGGCTTCTCCCAAGCCTTTCATCAACTCTTTCCTGAGTTGTTTTCTCTCCTCTACTAATCCTGTCAGATTTGACTCATATTAATCAAAATACCATCATCTTAAAATTCATATATGTCAATTAGCACATTGGGTACACCTGTTGCAGTATCCTCATACTTATACCTGCTAGAGAGCGCATGTTTCATCCTGTAAATACAATCACCCTTCAATTTCTTACTCATCTTACTTGTAACAGTCAATATTGCAAAGTGCATTACACAATAGCCCATCACGGCTATTAAATCCATATTCTTCTGTAAATCTTCTCAGATGCTTACTTAGTCTCATTTTATCCACCTCATAGTCAATTTTGTAGCTTCAGCTTCATTTCTCATTATCCTGCGCTCACTTAGTTGTAAGCGTCGTTAACCTTGTAATACTTTATTTCAGCTTCTGAAATCATTCTATTCAATGTCTATCAAAAGTTATGAGTCAAAGGACCTACTTACTTTGGTTTCACATAATCCTCACAACACTCATATTTCTTACTATCACCCCTAATCACTAAGCCTATACTTTAAACACAAATTAATATTAGACAAACATAAAGGTATGTTTTCAGGCACTCGTAAGAAATAAAGAAGTAGAACACTTAGACAACAGAAAAACAACAGATGTGAGTGGCTTACCCAGGGTTCGATGCTAGGCGGAGTTGTCGTACGGAAGGTACGGGGTTCGAACCCTGGGTAAGCCACTCACGTCTGTTGTTTTTCTGTTGTCTAAGTGTTCTACTTCTTTATTTCTTACGAGTGCCTGAAAACATACCTTTATGTTTGTCTAATATTAATTTATTGTTTGCAGGCCTCGGGTTTCCCTCCCTTATGTGTTATTAATACTTTAAACACAGTTTTGTCTTTCATATGTGAATAGATTCTACTACTCTAACTAGGTCTATAGGATTCTTCAGAAGTATTCATTCTGTTTCCCACAGAAATTGAACTTGAGCCTGGCAGAAAACACATTCCTGCCACTCTAAGTCCTTAACCAGGACTGCTCCTCCGAAAAAATTGCGACCGCTCACCAACGTGTCCAAGTGTGCTCTCCTCTATAAAATCATTATCAGCTGATCTGTCCTTGTTTACTGTAAATTCATTGGTTCCTCCTATTCTCCACTCAGCTGGAATATGTTCACGCTTATCCGCTGTGTAAACAACTCAGTGAAGTGTCATCCGTTGTCCTGGTAAACTTTTCACGTGCATATTTTTTTTCTCTCAACTCACTTAATCATATAAGGGAGTTAATTAACTGTTGTCTCCCTTTGCATAATTTGACTTAACCTTATATTGTCTTCTCTAAAGCTTGCTATACAATTCTTATATGTACATTTTCTAAACCATAATTACCAACTCACCAAATCTACTTAAGTGTAATTGAGCACTTTCCTCCCCTGACCTTAATATTCAGAGTCTCCTCCCTTTGATCAAAGTATTATTTCACTCATTTTATCTCCCTTTTAGCAAGACAAATAGTCTTTATTCAAATCTATTCTTATTTCTTAAACCATTTTTCTATACTTTCCCCCTTAACCAAAACCAAATTACCGCTTATAATTCCTGCTTGAGCATTTATAATGCTCCTAGCAAACCCAACGGCTTAATATCCGGCTTTTGGCTAGGATCATGTGTCTAGACACAGGGACCGGTACAGTGACATTAATGTGTCATTAGGTCCTTTGTGTGAGAACACAGAAGATCACTACAGTGACACAGCTTGTCATTGGGTCTTCTTGTGTTAGGACATGTGGTCTTGACCAGGGCCGGGTTTGGGCGGGGCTAATACGACCTCATGCGAGGAAAAAATATGCGACCTCAAGCGAGGAAAAAAAAAAAAAAAAAAAAGCTTGTCATTGGGTCTTCTTGTGTTGGGACATGTGGTCTTGACCAGAGCCGGGTTTGGGCGGGGACAATGCGACCTCATGCGAGGAAAAAATATGCGACCTCAAGCGAGGAAAAAAAAAAAAAAAAAAAAAGGCTAGGATCATGTGTCTAGACGCAGGGACCGGTACAGTGACATTCATGTGTCATTAGGTCCCTTGTGTGAGAACACAGAGGATCACTACAGTGACACAGTTTGTCATTGGGTCTTCTTGTGTTGGGACATGTGGTCTTGACCAGGGCCGGGTTTGGGCGGGTACTAATGCGACCTCAAGCGAGGAAAAAAAAAAGGCTAGGATCATGTGTCTACACACAGGGACCAGTAGTGACATTTATGTCATGAGGTCCTTTGTGTGAAAACACGGAAGACCACTACAATGACACATGGTGTCATTGGGTCTTCTTGTGTTGGGACATGTGGTTTTGACCAGAGCCGGGTTTGGGCGGGGGCCAATGCAACCTCATGCGAGGAAAATATGCAACCTCATGCGAGGAAATTTAAAAAAAAAAAGGCCTAATATCCGGCTTTTGGCTAGGATCATGTATCTACACACAGGGACCAGTAGTGACATTTATGTCATTAGGTCCTTTGTGTGAAAACACAGAAGATCACTACAATGACACATGTTGTCATTGGGTCTTCTTGTGTTGGGACATGTGGTCTTGACCAGAGCCGGGTATGGGCAGGGGCCAATGCAACCTCATGCGAGGAAAAAATATGCAACCTCATGCGAGGAAATTAAAAAAAAAAAAAAAAAAAAAGGTGACATGTGCTAGTTTGCAGGCGGAGCGTTAACAGGCATTCTGATCCATTCTCGCCTGGTTCAACCATTTTAGTTAGCGATTTTTTGACCGCAAAACCTACTCCGTGTTCTCTAGTTTTATTAAGATCTTTCCCTTGCCAATAAAATGTGTAGTCCTTTTCGCTCACCGTTCCAGAGTCCGCCAGGCGCGTTTCCTGAAGTGCAGCTATATCCACCTGAAGTCGTTTAAGCTCATCATTAATTATGGCTGTCTTCCTTACATCGTTTACATCCTGTAGGTTTTCGGATAGTCCAGTCAACATAGTCCGGATGTTCCAGCATCCCAATCTGAGAGTTTGCTTATTTCTATCATTCTGATAATTGCTTGGTGCAAAGTTTTCTGTCCACAGTTCGGGTTTGACCCTAATCCCCATGCACCCAATGGGGAAAGCAGACAGTAGCGGGACAACACCTTATTGACTGGAGGCTGCCCAGCTTGAAGCGGGCGGTAGCTGTCCAGTGAGATCCTAGAACCTCTCCCACTGTCGGAAGTAGCCCCTGGCGCCATGCCCTACGCCAATTGGGCAAAATGCTTATAACCGGTAACTGCTACTTCCCGTGTTTTGCCGACACCTATAGGGCGAAGCTGGAGTGTCCTCTCCAGGGCGCGAGCTTGGGCACAGTTATATGGAGATCAAGCTGTTGCCCATGCAGCATGTTCCCCCTCTCCACACAGCTGGTAGATCCAAAGGAACGGCAGTAGCCGATACAGTTTGGTACCAGCCACGTCGCAGGAGTTGCCAGAATAATGTCAAATCGACATTAGACTGCCTTAGAAGGATAGAAGGATAATAACACTTCTATCTCAAGAGTGATTTCTCAAGATAATTCAGAAGCCAAGAACAATGCTGCATAGGGCAGAGTACTATTAACTTATACCTGATCCGGCACATTTTGTGAAGTTTTAAGCAATGGTTTGGCTTGTGCGAGCCCCAAGCTGGTTTAATCCAGAAAATTCCTTGTATGATTATTTTTGGCTCAATGGCTGTAAGTATATATATATATATATATATATATATATATATATATATATATATATATATATATATATATATATATATATATATATATTATATATATATATATATATATATATATATATATATATATATAAATATATATATATATATATATATATATATATATATATATATATATATATATATATATATTATATATATATATATATATATATATATATATATATGTGTGTGTGTGTGTGCGTGTGTGTGTGTGTGTGTGTGTGTGTCTGTGTTAAAGATGGTCGATCATACATGCGCTCTTTTATCTATAAGAACTGAATCAACTATGAATTTGTAAAAATAACATATAACAAATTTAATATTCGATTAGTCTTTAACAAATTTAAATAAATATGGATGGAAGTGGCTTTAGAGGTTTTTGAAATTTGCCTTCACTGAGACTTAATTGGGGACTTATGGTTATTATTGTCCGTTGCTTGTGCCTGTTACAAATAACTTAATTTGCTGAGTACTGCAATTGGTCGTTGTCAAGTCTTTTGCGATGAGGACTTTTCTCTAGAGGCGTCTAGATGAACTTTACACCTAATGTCAAGGTGGGTGTCTTCACAACGTGTCAACTGTAGGCAGTTGGTGTAGAACCCAGCTTAATGAATCACAAGATATTGGCGAAGACTCTTACTTCAGACTGGTCTGGTACTAAGAACCGTCTTGTAGCTACGAACCACGAACGTTAGGAAAATACAAGAGCAAATGCCTCTGCTAAGTACATTTGAGGGCTGAAGATTAACAGATGCATTGTTTTGCTATCCACACACCAATGTTAGCCTCTCTGAATAATTATTCTCCCTGAGAATACCCAGTATAACTCAGGAATATGATTAGAAATCACCGTTATTCTTCTGGTCACTTAAATGGGGAAAACGTGTCTGGACATCGCGAATGCAATGGCTTGCCTAAACTAACATTATAAAAGTACACATATCTCACAAAATGATACTATACACCCTAGGCACATGTGAAGTAATAATCTCATTGCTCCATCCGGAGTGTGGGGTCGCTTTTGCTTTCGCTTTCCTGCGCGAACTAGTATAAAGCAAACACCAGTGCTTGCTGTAGTGGTTTATAAACATACTATATTCATATGTTGAGGTTGCCGCCTCCTCTGCCTTGTTTAATCACTTAGCAAGTATTGACATGTCAAAATTCACATGGTAAAATAAATGTTTACACTCACCCCAAATGGGATATAAAATCTCCTAGCACAGATGAATGGACACAGCAACTTTGATTAGATGTTTCGAACACTTGGTCGGGGAAATTTTAGCATTCCTCCTATGGCGGGTGCTCTGATTCCTTAAGTTTCCAGTCTTGGTTTTTAAAATTGCAGGTTCTCTTTAAGTTATAAAGACGCCCAAATACTTTGATCTGTCACTTTTAATTCTGGAATACTAGTCCGATGTCTCTCTGGCTCCTGGGGGTTGCGTCATTATCCTTCTATCTACAACTCTGCCAAGAGTAATCTTGTGCAAAGGTAGACACCTTTGACGACCCATTTTAGATACTCTGAGTTTTGGCAACTGGTGGGCCACTACTGCAGAGCAAAGGGGAGGCAAATCCCGTGACAACCGGTGAGGATACCAGACTTAAATGGATGACATCGAAGAAGGCGTCCCACTGTTTTCATTTCAACCAATCGAATATTGGGATATTATACATACCTATTAAATTTAATAGGATTCTTGGCTCACAATTGAATTCATTAACTAGCACTGAGGAAGAAGACAATAAAAATATGTAGACACTTACATAAAATTTTCCTTCAGGACAACTTGATAGCTTTCCATAGATACACTATTTGTGAGATCGCCATTGTTGCTAAGGTTCCGCAACTTACATGTATAGTCACTTTGGTCCGAGGTCTCGTATTCAGCGCCCTTTGGAAAAAAGTAAAACTTCCTATGAAGACGTTGTAAATTATTAGAGTAAATGGTTATGACAGCTGTAAATACTGTAATGAGACGTTTATATGATGACGTTGTAAATTATTAAGAGTAAATGGTTATGACAGCTGTAAATACTGTGATGGGACGTTTATATGATGACGTAAATTATTAGAGTAAATGGTTATGGCTGCTGTAAACACTGCGATGAGACGTTTATATGATGACGCTGTAAATTATTAGAGTAAATGGTTATGACAGCTGTAAATACTGTGATGAGACGTTTATATGATGACGTTGTAAATTATTAGAGTAAATGGTTATGGCTGCTGTAAACACTGCGATGAGACGTTTATATGATGACGCTGTAAATTATTAGAGTAAATGGTTATGACAGCTGTAAATACTGTAATGAGACGTTTATATGATGACGTTGTAAATTATTAGAGTAATGGTAATGGCAGCTGTAAATACTGTGATGAGATGTCTATATGATGATGTTGTAAATTATTAGAGTAAATGGTTATGACAGCTGTAAATACTGTGATGAGACATTTATATGATGACGTAAATTATTACAGTAATAGTAATTACAGCTTTAAATACTGTGATGAGACGTTTTATATGATGACGTTGTAAATTATTAGAGTAATGGGAATGACAGCTGTAAATACTGTGATGAGACGTTTATATGATGACGTTGTAAATAATTAGAGTAATGGTAATGACAGCTGCAAACACTGTGATGAGACGTTTATATGATGACGTTGTAAATTATTAGAGTAATGGTAATGACAGCTGTAAATACTGTGATGAGACGTTTATATGATGACGTTGTAAATTACACAGCCCTACAAAAAAAAAATTTTTTTGGTGCCAAACATTTTACTCTTGATTGTACAAAAATGAGGCCTGCTCAATGCAAATATCACATTGACTTGTCTGTAGCCGCTCTAGTTTTTGAGATACAGACATTTGTGTATTTCATTAATACAGGGTGACCTACAAAAAAACGGGCTTACGCGCGCGCACTCATTGTGCGCGCGCGGGCCCGTTTTTTTTTGGGTCACCCTGTATTATTACAATATTATCTATATAAGGCTATGTAACAAAACTATTGCTGTCTAGTCCTTTACAAAAGAAAACTGCTTGTTTACTCTCAGTTTCAGTTTTCCAAGAATCTTCCCAGAATTGCCTTTTTTAGATTTTAAGCCACTGCATGCATGTTAGTATGCTACTTATTTTATTACACTTCTAACAGAGAATGGCATCATCTTCAAGAAGAGCATGTTTTCTTTCACCGCATTTATTTTGTTATATTTGTGGAGAGTACACTTTCAAAGAAGAACATAGGAAGCATATTACTGTTTCTGTGAAAAAGGCATACTTTGCTTACTTTAAAGTAAAACTAGGAGACCAGGACAAGTCTTGAGCTCCTCATATTGTTTGCAAAACATGTGTTGAACACCTGCGACAGTGGACTTGTGGGAAAAGAAAATGTTTAAAATTTGGAATTCCAATGGTTTGGAGAGAGCCCAAGAACCACTATGATGACTGTTATTTATGTGTTGGGAATATTAAGGGAATTAATGGAAAAAATCACAAAAAGTGGAAATATCCAGATTTAGATTCTGCTAGGCGACCTGTTCCATACGGAGATGACATACCAATTCCAACTTTCAGTCTGATTTCGGATTCCCTGCTAGAAGATGAGACAGCAGGGCATGTGGAACGACAAGTGACAGTGATAGTGAATTCGAAGATGATTTTTCAGATGCTCAACGCTTCGACCAGCTTGAACTAAATGATCTAATCCGAGATCTATATCGCTCCAAGGAATCTTCAGAACTTTTGGCTTCAAGAGTGAAAGAAAAAAAATTACTGACTGCTGAAACAAAGGTTACATTTTATCGCAGCAGAGAGCAAGGTTTTATTCCATTCTTTTGTAAAGAAAACAACCTTGTGTTTTGTACTAATGTAGGAGGTCTGGTTAACAAAATGGGTGTAAGTTATACACCAGATGAGTGGCGACTTTTCATTGACAGCTCTAAAAGAAGTTTGAAGGGTGTTCTCTTACACAATGGTAACAAATATGGCTCAATTCCAATTGCTCATTCTACTACAATGAAGAAGGAGTATGCTACAATAAGCACAGTGCTGGAAAAATTGAAGTATTTAGAACATAACTGGATGGTTTGTGTAGATCTTAAAAAGATGAACTTCTTGCTTGGCCAGCAAATGGGATTCACCAAATATCCATGCTTTATATGTTTGTGGGATAGCAGGGCAAAAGATATGCACTGGACAAAGAAACAGTGGCCGTTGAGGGATGAATTTAAAGTTGGAGAAAAAAATATTGTCAATAAGCCTCTCATTGATCGAAAAAGAGTTCTACTGCCACCATTACATATAAAGCTTGGCTTGATGAAGCAATTTGTTAAGGCACTGAACAAAGATGGTACTTGTTTTAATTACTTATGCAGAAAGTTTCCAGAATTGGACATAGACAAACTTAAAGCTGGAATTTTTGATGGACCTCAAATTAGAAAATTAATAAACGATCCAAATTTTATTGATTCCATGAACAAAACAGAGTCCACAGCCTGGTCATCATTTGTTTTAGTTGTGCAAAACTTTCTGGGTAACTTTAAAGCAGACAATTATTCTGAATTAGTTGGAAACATGCTTTCGAGTTTTTGTGAACTTGGATGCAACATGAGCATAAAATTGCACTACCTCCATAACCATTTACATTTATTTCCGGAGAATCTTGGCGACTTTAGTGAGGAGCAAGGTGAAAGATTTCACCAAGATATAAAAACAATGGAAGAGAGATACCCGGGACTTTGGGATGCCCACATGATAGCAGATTACTGTTGGACTCTTAAGCGTGACTGTCCGGGCATATCACATTCCAGGAAGTCCTCGAAAAAAATCCTTTTTGCGTGTTGACTAAACAAGTGGTAGTGATAAAGTTTTATTACATTTTTGGTAATATATGCACAGTATTTACATATAATATGAATGCAGACTAAAGTCAAAATGCCACTGATAGAACCTAAATCTAGGATTGTACATAACCATTGCCCTACTAATATGGTCATTCTTAGTTATCTCAAAAACTAGAGCTGATAGAAAAAAATCTGATTACATTTTTGGAATCAGCAACCCAAAATTACACAAGAACAGCCATACAATTTAAGGCACCAAAATGTGTGTATTCCAGTGTTATGAGAGTAATGGTAATGACAGCTGTAAACACTGTGATGAGACGTTTATATGATGACGTTGTAAATTATTAGAGAGTAGATGGTAATGACAGCTGTAAATACTGTAAAGAGACGTTTATATGAAGACGTTGTAAATTATTAGAGTAATGGTAATGACAGCTGTAAATACTGTGATGAGACGTTTATATGATGACGTTGTAAATTATTAGAGAGTAGATGGTAATGACAGCTGTAAATACTGTGATGAGACGTTTATATGATGACGTTGTAAATTATTAGAGTAATGGTAATGACAGCTCTAAATACTGTGATGAGACGTTTATATGAAGACGTTGTAAATTATTAGCGTAATGGTAATGACAGCTGTAAATACTGTGATGAGACGTTTATATCGTGACGTTGTAAATTATTAGAGTAATGGTAATGACAGCTGTAAATACTGTGATGAGACGTTTATATGATGACGTTGAAAATTATTAGAGTAATAGTAATGACAGTTGTAAATACTGTGATAAGACGTTAATATGGTGACGTTGTAAATTATTAGAATAATGGTAATGACAGCTGTAAATACTGTGATGAGACGTTTATATGATGACGTTGTAAATTATTAGAGTAATGGTAATGACAGCTGTAAACACTGTGATAAGACGTTTATATGGTGACATTGTAAATTATTAGAGTAATGGTAATGACAGCTGTAAATACTGTGATGAGACGTTTATATGGTGACGTTGTAAATTATTAGAGTAATGGTAATGACAGCTGTAAATACTGTGATGAGACGTTTATATGATGACGTTGTAAATTATTAGAGTGATGGTAATGACAGCTAAAAATACTGTGATGAGACGTTTATATGATGACGTTGTTGTAGTGAAATTGACAGAGATACAACGGTAAAATCCTCCAAGGATAACATTTAAGGATAAAAACATAATGCGTAGGCTGCTGATGTACATGATCGCCTAGACCGCGGGTCATCATCCTCCATAATAATTGACTTGCTAGACAGGAGGGGAACGGCGGATCAAAAAGGAAAAAAATATGACTGGAAAGGCTAAGGAGACGCAATTGGGGGGGAAACGGAGAAAAGTCACGTTTCCCAAGTTGACATAAAAAGTAAGCAACTCCACAGAAGGGACCCTAGATATGTTACGCCACAGTCATTTATTGGACGCTTTTGCGATACCAAGCTTTTGATTTGAATGGAGCGGTAAAACGCAGATGTTAGGAATATTACAAAAATTAAAAAGTAATTTTTTCTTAATATTAATGTTAGGAATATAAAAATTAGCTGGCCGGATGGCCTATTCTGAGCAGTGAACTAATATGGTCTTAATTTTACAAACGGATAGATAATATTGAAGATAATGACAAAAGACAGTGTAGTTCACATCATCGACAGACTGTGTTGAATAAAAAAGTGTCGCAATTTGCACACAAAAACACGACCTTGGACGCAGGTGTTCAAATTTACTTAGTATGGAGGAGAGGGTTTTTGAGCGGTAGCTGTGTCTAAATATAACTTTTAACGACAAAATTTTGGAGGGGAGAGAAAGGTTGGTTCAAAAATCAAGCACATTTTTTTAGAAACACAAGTAGAGACGGACAGACTAACAGATAAACATCCATACTTGACTGAAGCATGACTGAAATGACTTTATGGTAGGAAATTTTGAAATTCAAATAAACTAGGCAGTGATTGGCCACAGACAATCATATCATTAGCGCTCAGACGCGAAAGTGGGGCCATTCTTCAATAGTTGTTCAGTGATAGACACAGATTTTAAAGTGTGGTGATTCCATATGAAAGAAAGTGAAATAAATTTAGGGACGCCATACTATAGCCAGCAGCTCAGCTGAGTTTTGCTAGCAATTCTGTGTTATTTATTCATAATCTGGTAAGATTGAAATTATTTCCTTATATATTTTGAATATTGTTTCATGTTTGAGTGATTTGATACTGCCATATCGAAATCTAGCCTTACAAACAAGTAGGGATTTGCTCTAGACCCCCCGCCCTAGTCAGGGTCTAGGGACCAACAATGTACATAAACTCCAGCAAGGATTATGCAAGACAGATCAAGTGTTGAGAATAATGATACATATTACCTATCCTCTTTTAGGGCAAACAACTAATAAATATTTTTCAGAATCTATAGTCTGGGAGGATCTATCTGATGTAAAACCACCATGGTAAATGTGCTGTTTGGTCAGAGAGATCTGACCTGTCTGTATGATGTGGTTGTTGTGTCAGTGTTGCGTCCAGACGTGGGTAGAGAATAGATTTTGACACATGGCCCATACTTTGATTGCAGAGCTGTGAGTTTCTGTCGTCAACAAAGCAGTGTCTATTCAGTTGGTGACTTTACTCGAGTGTATCTGTGCAGTACTTGTGACAGAGACCACCATTATTGCCCGCCAGCACGGAGAGGTGGGACCACCTGATTTCAGCACCAGAGCTACAACTACCAGATGAGTGAGCCTCTGGTCTGCTGGACATTCACCAACGCCCTTTAGTTACTAATAACCCCATAAAGATTCCCACCATTTTCTGGACACTGTGTAGTCAATATAGACAGGTGTGATGAGGCCACCCCAACAGCACAAACAGTACTATCCTCCCAAGTAGATGACTACTAGAACATTTTAATAAAACTAACTAGTATAGTACATATATATGTACACTATTGCATTTATGATATAATATTCCATGCATTTCTTTTCATAATCTCTAAATCCTTTTAAGTTCTGGTCAACCTAAAAAATTGACACAGAACAAAATAAATGTAATATAATTCTATCAAAAAATTTTACACACGTGAGTTAGTTCAGTGTATTTTAACATTTATTAATATTATTAGTCTTGTTAATATCTGTGGGTATATTTATAATCCATTACACCACACTACATATCATAACCCTAGACACTTTACGTAGCCACATTCATAAAAAAAAAAATTAAGTGTGAGGTCGTAGTGGTAGCAAGAAAGGCCTTCTGACAATTCTCAACTACATTTTATCTCAGGAGCCTTCACAGCTGGCCTCATACAATTACATTTAGTAATATCAACATCATACAATACCATCAAACACCACTACAATATTGGGGTCTTGTCCAGGGATAATTAGCCCAACAGTAATATTAGGATCTCCTGGTGGGAGAAATAAAAGTAGGGAAATAAATTGTAAAATTTCCCTTAAAATTAAAAGTGTCCCTGCAGATAAAAGTTGGTGAATCTTCACAGCCAGTAATAATTAATTAGTTAACTGGTTAGTTAGAATTAGTTAGACTATAGTCATAAGAAGTACTTAGTGTATTTACTGGTTAGAGATTTAGCTTGTATATTATTATATTGTCTAAAAAGTATGGCGGAGCTGGCAAAATTTAGATCAGCTGCTGTGCTCACCGCGAAGGAGATGGGAATGGATGGTCAAATTTTAATTCAATACGTAACGGCTGAATGTGATAAATATATTGAACGGGAAGAAAGGAGGTTAGCTGAAGAGAAGAGGTTAGAGGCTGATAGAGAAATTAAGAGGCTGCAGATTGAGGCAGAAGAAAAAAGACAGCAAAGGGAGGCAGAAGAAAAACGACAGCAAAGGGAGGCAGAAGAAAAAAGGTTGACTGCCGAAAGGGAGGCAGAAGATAGAAGGTTGCAGAGGGAGCACGAATTACGACTAAGGGAGCTGGAATTACAAGGCCCGGCTCCTGAAAATGGTGCCAGCCCTTTTGCCTCAGATGCTACGCCCAGTCTGGGAGCCTCAAACTCAGCTATGGGGTTTCATTTAGACCATTTTGTTGAAAAAGACGATGACATAGAGGGGTACCTAGGACGTTTTGAGTTATTAGCTACTACATATGGGTTAGAGAGAGAGAGGTGGAGTTTAAAGCTATCACAGGGATTGAGAGGTACTTCTTATGAAGTATTTGCCAAAATGAACAGGGAAGACCAAGACAATTATGACATGTTAAAGCAGGCTTTGTTATTAAGGTACGAGAAGAATGGTGAATTTTATCGTAAGAAATTTAGAAATGCCAAACTGTTGTCTGGGGAGACATACCACCAATTCTCTGCTAGACTAGAAACCTATTTGGAGAAATGGACGGCTCTGGGGAAGACCCAAGATCTTAAAGAAATGATCATGATTGAGCAATTGAGAGAGTCCATGGCTCCAGACATGAGAAAATTTCTCATGGAACAAGGTGCAGAGAAGTTGGGGGAAATTTTAAATGTTGCTGAGAGGTATCAGGCAGCCCAGGCAGAGGTAAGTGGTGCTAAAAAGAAGCACATAGACAATTTTAAAGCTCCACAGCAATTTAATAAATTTGATAATAGAGAGCAGGGAAATAAAGGTAGGACAAACTTTGAGCGGCCAAGAAATGACTATCGCGACAGAAACTCACAGTTCAATGACCAAAAGTTCAATGAAAGAAAACCGTTGAACCAAGGAAAAAGATGGTGTAAATGGTGCAAGAAGGATAACCATAACACCGAATTTTGTAGAAGGAAACCTTCAAACATTGCTGCAATGAAGTCGGGGACGCAAAGATTAAAGGTTAATCCTAAGGGACAACAGGAACCTTATCACCCCCCAGTTTGTGAGGATGTTATTTGTAATGGGGTCACCATAAGGTGCCTTTATGATACAGGTTTGGATTATGATTCAGTTGTGAAGTCTAGCCTAGTGGACCCAAGTCAGTATACCACAGAAACAGTGGAAATACAAGGGGCGACTAAGGACATACCACTCATGACACTTCCCATCGCAAGGATAACGGTGAAAACTCGCTATGTGGAAGGAGAAATCAGAGCAGCAGTGATAGATGAACCAATCTACCCTCTGATATTGGGGTGTAGATACGTCTTCTTGGGGAATCCCGAGAAACCTGTGATCATGGCGACAGTGCAGACCAGGTCACAGAAGAAGGAGGAAGAAGGTGAACCTATAAATGCTCATCCAGAGGAGATGAGGAAGGCGCAGGCTGAGGATAGGACACTCAAGCCCTGTTTTAAAAAATTGCCCAAATGCCACACACCTCCGAGCAAGGGGGAATATTTCATGAAGAACAAACTATTATACAGGAAGACAGGAACTAGATCCACTGGTCACGGACAGTTAGTTCTTCCCAAGATATATAGGGCAAACTTAATAAGGAGCTTACATGTTGGAAAAGATGGTGACCATGAGAAAGTCGGTACCATCTGCCAAAAGATTGCTCGAAAATACTATTGGCCCGACGTAAATGTCGATGTTGAAAACTTTGTAGAAGCATGTGGCGTATTTCATGAGGGAACACCCACAAAGGGAAAATATGTGCAGGACCTAGAAACGCCACGGGGCAACTTTAGGCCTGAAAGGAAAACTAATTATACTCGGGTAGACAAAGTGGAATGGGAGCCCCCTTTTCACACCCAGTCTTCACTTGAATGGATTAACATGGCCACTATGCGAAGAGTACAAAGAAGAAATTTTACCCAGGATAAGATGACAATCCCTCGGTCAGACTTATATAAACTGGAAGAACAGACAAGAGAGCGAAGATCTCTCATAAACAATCTTAAGTGGGGAGACAAAACCCAGAGAAAAATTGGTAGTGGTCGATTTGTGAGTGATGATTCTAGGAAGAAAAGTCCTCATTATAAAGCTTCTAAGGGACGGGACCAGATGGGTTCCATGAAAAATAAGTATGATAAATTAAAGATCCAGATGTAACTTTATTAAGGACCTGGACAGATGAGAAGGCGGAAGAGACTGTTACCTCATCGTATCAATATGTGAACGAACTGACCACTCGTTTGAAAGCTGGATGGAAACTGGCAAATGATAATTTGAAACAAGCCAGGAAGAAACATGCAGCATATTTTAATAGGAAGGCAAAGGACAGGGAACTGGCAGTCGGAGAGAAGGTGCTGCTTCTACTACCCGGAAGCCAGAATAAATTACAAATTGGTTGGCAAGGTCCATATACGGTTCTAGAGAAGGTGTCTAGAACAAACTATAAAATTGACAAAAAGGGGAAGGAAAAAGTTTATCATGTAAACCTGTTAAAGAAGTATCTGGACAGACCACTCCAGGAAAGCACCCCCTTATTGACCTTGGCTATTGCAACCCAGATGCAAAAGGAACCACTCACCTCACATGAATACCCATTACATCCTTGTGAAACAGCAGCACAGGTAAAAGTCAGTAAGCACCTGACTAAAAACCAGAGGGAGAGAGTTCAACAGGTTCTGGAGGAACATACAGATGTATTAACAGATAAACCAGGCCATACAAATTTGCTACAGTATGACATGAAACTGGTAGACTCAAACCCAATCTGTATGAGAGCCTATTCTATTCCGTTCGCGAAGGAGAAGGCATTGAAGGAAGAAATAGAGTATTTGTTGAAGGAGGGGATTATTTCGCACAGTGAATCATCTTTTAGTTCTAGTGTCGTTTTGTTGAGAAAACCGTCTGGGGAACACAGACTGTGCATAGATTACAGGAAACTGAATGCTGTCACAGAAGGACAAGTGGATCCATTACCAGACACAAAACAGTTATTTGCCAGACTGAACAAGGCAAAATACTTTTCAAAGGTGGATCTTAGTAAAGGCTATTACCAGATCCCAGTGAAGCCTGAAGTGAGACCTTATTTGGCTTTTAGCACTTCGGATGGACATTATGAATTCAATATGCTACCATTCGGACTGAAAAATGCTCCGAGTGTGTTTTCAAGGATGATGCGAAAATTGTTGGATCCCCTGAATAACCCATGTATCACGAATTTCATGGATGATATTCTCGTCGCCACAGAGACATTTGAAGAACACATTGAAGCTCTGGAGATGTTGTTTGATAGACTTCGGGAGGCGAACTTAACTGCTAGGCCAACAAAATGTTGTATTGGATGCAAAGAGTTGGAATTCTTGGGACACACTGTATATCAGGGTAATATGACCCCTGATCCTAAGAACTTGGAAAAACTGCAGAGAGCACCTAGGCCGCAAACAAAAAAGGACGTGCGATCATTCGTGTCGTTATGCGGATTTTATCAGAAATACATCAAAAATTTTAACGCTATTTGTGCTCCTCTGACTGATCTGACTCGCAAGGGACTTCCAGATAAAATTATTTGGACTGCACAATGTGAACTAGCGTTCCAAGAGTTAAAGGAAAAACTCACTAGCAAGCCTATTCTCAAACTGCCTGATTTGACACAGGACTTTGTCTTAAGAACCGATGCAAGTAATGTAGGACTCGGAGGGGCTTTGTTGCAAAGATCATCTTCACCTGATGGGGAACTGAAACCAGTCGCTTATGCAAGCCGCAAATTGAATAAGGCGGAACAAGGATACTCCACAAGCGAAAAAGAATGTTTAGCATTAATCTGGGCAATAAAGAAGTTTCAAATCTATCTGTATGGTAGGACATTTGTGGTGGAGACGGACCATCAGCCTCTCGTGTTCTTGTCTCAGGCTAAGCATGAAAACGCAAGATTGCTGAGGTGGTCTTTATTGCTTCAACCTTATCAGTTTAGTATCCAATATATCCCAGGCAAATTGAATGTCGGTGCAGATTTCCTCAGTCGGCACCCCTGTGATCAAAATTAGAGTAGTGGCAGACGTGAGGAGTAATTTTACCTATGTGTATCGCTGGTTTTGGAACTTGCCATAGGCATGTTTTCAAGTGGGGAGATGTGTAGTGAAATTGACAGAGATACAACGGTAAAATCCTCCAAAGATAACATTTAAGGATAAAAACATAATGCGTAGGCTGCTGATGTACATGATCGCCTAGACCGCGGGTCATCATCCTCCATAATAATTGACTTGCTAGACAGGAGGGGAACGGCGGATCAAAAAGGAAAAAAATATGACTGGAAAGGCTAAGGAGACGCAATTGGGGGGGAAACGGAGAAAAGTCACGTTTCCCAAGTTGACATAAAAAGTAAGCAACTCGACAGAAGGGACCCTAGATATGTTACGCCACAGTCATTTATTGGACGCTTTTGCGATACCAAGCTTTTGATTTGAATGGAGCGGTAAAACGCAGATGTTAGGAATATTACAAAAATTAAAAAGTAATTTTTTCTTAATATTAATGTTAGGAATATAAAAATTAGCTGGCCGGATGGCCTATTCTGAGCAGTGAACTAATATGGTCTTAATTTTACAAACGGATAGATAATATTGAAGATAATGACAAAAGACAGTGTAGTTCACATCATCGACAGACTGTGTTGAATAAAAAAGTGTCGCAATTTGCACACAAAAACACGACCTTGGACGCAGGTGTTCAAATTTACTTAGTTTGGAGGAGAGGGTTTTTGAGCGGTAGCTGTGTCTAAATATAACTTTTAACGACAAAATTTTGGAGGGGAGAGAAAGGTTGGTTCAAAAATCAAGTACATTTTTTTAGAAACACAAGTAGAGACGGACAGACTAACAGCTAACCATCCATACTTGACTGAAGCATGACTGAAATGACTTTATGGTAGGAAATTTGAATTGAAAATAAACCTAGGCAGTGATTGGCCACAGACAATCATATCATTAGCGCTCAGACGCGAAAGTGGGGCCATTCTTCAATAGTTGTTCAGTGATAGACACAGATTTTAAAGTGTGGTGATTTCCATATGAAAGAAAGTGAAATAAATTTAGGGACGCCATACTATAGCCAGCAGCTCAGCTGAGTTTTGCTAGCAATTCTGTGTTATTTATTCATAATCTGGTAAGATTGAAATTATTTCCTTATATATTTTGAATATTGTTTCATGTTTGAGTGATTTGATACTGCCATATCGAAATCTAGCCTTACAAACAAGTAGGGATTTGCTCTAGACCCCCCGCCCTAGTCAGGGTCTAGGGACCAACAATGTACATAAACTCCAGCAAGGATTATGCAAGACAGATCAAGTGTTGAGAATAATGAAACATATTACCTATCCTCTTTTAGGGCAAAAAACTAATAAATATTTTTCAGAATCTATAGTCTGGGAGGATCTATCTGATGTAAAACCACCATGGTAAATGTGCTGTTTGGTCAGAGAGATCTGACCTGTCTGTATGATGTGGTTGTTGTGTCAGTGTTGTGTCCAGACGTGGGTAGAGAATAGATTTTGACACATGGCCCATACTTTGATTGCAGAGCTGTGAGTTTCTGTCGTCAACAAAGCAGTGTCTATTCAGTTGGTGACTTTACTCGAGTGTATCTGTGCAGTATTTGTGACAGAGACCACCATTATTGCCCGCCAGCACGGAGAGGTGGGACCACCTGATTTCAGCACCAGAGCGACAACTACCAGATGAGTGAGCCTCTGGTCTGCTGGACTTTCACCAACGCCCTTTAGTTACTAATAACCCCATAAAGATTCCCACCATTTTCTGGACACTGTGTAGTCAATATAGACAGGTGTGATGAGGCCACCCCAACAGCACAAACAGTACTATCCTCCCAAGTAGATGAATACTAGAACATTTTAATAAAACTAACTAGTATAGTACATATATATGTACACTATTGCATTTATGATATAATATTCCATGCATTTCTTTTCATAATCTTTAAATCCTTTTAAGTTCTGGTCAACCTAAAAAATTGACACAGAACAAAATAAATGTAATATACTTATATCAAAAAATTTTACACACGTGAGTTAGTTCAGTGTATTTTAACATTTATTAATATTATTAGTCTTGTTAATATCTGTGGGTATATTTATAATCCATTACACCTGACTACATATCATAACCCTAGACACTTTACGTAGCCACATTCATAAAAAAAAAAAATTAAGTGTGAGGTCGTAGTGGTAGCAAGAAAGGCCTTCTGACAATTCTCAACTACATTTTATCTCAGGAGCCTTCACAGCTGGCCTCATACAATTACATTTAGTAATATCAACATCATACAATACCATCAAACACCACTACAGTTGTAAATTATTAAAGTAATGGTAATGACAGATGTAAACACTGTGATGAGACGTTTATTTGATGACGTTATAAATTATTAGAGTAATGGTAATGACAGCTGTAAACATTGTGATGAGACGTTTATATGATGACGTTGTAAATTATTAGAGTAGATGGTAATGACAGCTGTAAATACTGTGATGAGACGTTTACATGATGACGTTGTAAATTATTAGAGTAATGGTAATGACAGCTGTAAATACTGTGATGAGACGTTTATATGATGACGTTGTAAATTATGAGAATAATAGTAATGACAGCTGTTCATACTGTGATGAGAAGTTTATATGATGAAGTTGTAAATTATGAGAGTAATGGTAATGTCAGCTATAAATACTGTGATGAGACGTTTATATGATGACGTTGTAAATTATTAGAGTAATGGTAATGACAGCTGTAAATACTGTGATGCGATGTTTATATGATGACGTCGTAGATTATGAGAGTAATGGGAATGACAGCTGTATATACAGTGATGAGACGTTTATATGGTGACGTTGTAAATTATTAGAGTAATGGTAATGACGGCTGTAAATACTGTGATGAGATGTTTATATGATGACGTCGTAAATTATTAGAGTAGATGGTATTGACAGCTGTAAATACTGTGATGAGACGTTTATATGATGACGTTGTAAATTATTAGAGTAGATGGTAATGACAGCTGTAAATACTGTGATGAGATGTTATATGATAACATTGTAAATTATTAGAGTAATGGTAATGACAGCTGTAAATACTGTGATGCGACGTTTATATGATGACTTTGTAAATTATTAGAGTAGATGGTAATGACAGCTGTAAATAGTGTGATGAGACGTTTATATGATAACGTTGTAAATTATTAGAATAGATGGTAATGACAGCTGTAAATACTGTGATGAGACGTTTATATGATGACGTTGTAAATTATTAAAGTAATGGTAATGACAGCTGTAAACACTGTGATGAGACGTTTATATGGTGACGTTGTAAATTATTAGAGTAATGGTAATGACAGCTGTAAATACTGTGATGAGAGGTTTATATGGTGACGTTGTAAATTATTAGAGTAATGGTAATGACAGTTGTAAATACTGTGATGAGACGTTTATATGATGACGTTGTAAATTATTAGAGTAATGGTAATGACAGCTGTAAATACTGTGATGAGACGTTTATATGATGACGTTGTAAATTACACAGCCCTACAAAAAAAAAATTTTTTTGGTGCCAAACATTTTACTCTTGATTGTACAAAAATGAGGCCTGCTCAATGCAAATATCACATTGACTTGTCTGTAGCCGCTCTAGTTTTTGAGATACAGACATTTGTGTATTTCATTAATACAGGGTGACCTACAAAAAAACGGGCTTACGCGCGCGCACTCATTGTGCGCGCGCGGGCCCGTTTTTTTTTTTGGGTCACCCTGTATTATTACAATATTATCTATATAAGGCTATGTAACAAAACTATTGCTGTCTAGTCCTTTACAAAAGAAAACTGCTTGTTTACTCTCAGTTTCAGTTTTCCAAGAATCTTCCCAGAATTGCCTTTTTTAGATTTTAAGCCACTGCATGCATGTTAGTATGCTACTTATTTTATTACACTTCTAACAGAGAATGGCATCATCTTCAAGAAGAGCATGTTTTCTTTCACCGCATTTATTTTGTTATATTTGTGGAGAGTACACTTTCAAAGAAGAACATAGGAAGCATATTACTGTTTCTGTGAAAAAGGCATACTTTGCTTACTTTAAAGTAAAACTAGGTGACCAGGACAAGTCTTGAGCTCCTCATATTGTTTGCAAAACATGTGTTGAACACCTGCGACAGTGGACTTGTGGGAAAAGAAAATGTTTAAAATTTGGAATTCCAATGGTTTGGAGAGAGCCCAAGAACCACTATGATGACTGTTATTTATGTGTTGGGAATATTAAGGGAATTAATGGAAAAAATCACAAAAAGTGGAAATATCCAGATTTAGATTCTGCTAGGCGACCTGTTCCATACGGAGATGACATACCAATTCCAACTTTCAGTCTGATTTCGGATTCCCTGCTAGAAGATGAGACAGCAGGGCATGTGGAACGACAAGTGACAGTGATAGTGAATTCGAAGATGATTTTTCAGATGCTCAACGCTTCGACCAGCTTGAACTAAATGATCTAATCCGAGATCTATATCGCTCCAAGGAATCTTCAGAACTTTTGGCTTCAAGAGTGAAAGAAAAAAAATTACTGACTGCTGAAACAAAGGTTACATTTTATCGCAGCAGAGAGCAAGGTTTTATTCCATTCTTTTGTAAAGAAAACAACCTTGTGTTTTGTACTAATGTAGGAGGTCTTGTTAACAAAATGGGTGTAAGTTATACACCAGATGAGTGGCGACTTTTCATTGACAGCTCTAAAAGAAGTTTGAAGGGTGTTCTCTTACACAATGGTAACAAATATGGCTCAATTCCAATTGCTCATTCTACTACAATGAAGAAGGAGTATGCTACAATAAGCACATTGCTGGAAAAATTGAAGTATTTAGAACATAACTGGATGGTTTGTGTAGATCTTAAAAAGATGAACTTCTTGCTTGGCCAGCAAATGGGATTCACCAAATATCCATGCTTTATATGTTTGTGGGATAGCAGGGCAAAAGATATGCACTGGACAAAGAAACAGTGGCCGTTGAGGGATGAATTTAAAGTTGGAGAAAAAAATATTGTCAATAAGCCTCTCATTGATCGAAAAAGAGTTCTACTGCCACCATTACATATAAAGCTTGGCTTGATGAAGCAATTTGTTAAGGCACTGAACAAAGATGGTACTTGTTTTAATTACTTATGCAGAAAGTTTCCAGAATTGGACATAGACAAACTTAAAGCTGGAATTTTTGATGGACCTCAAATTAGAAAATTAATAAACGATCCAAATTTTATTGATTCCATGAACAAAACAGAGTCCACAGCCTGGTCATCATTTGTTTTAGTTGTGCAAAACTTTCTGGGTAACTTTAAAGCAGACAATTATTCTGAATTAGTTGGAAACATGCTGTCGAGTTTTTGTGAACTTGGATGCAACATGAGCATAAAATTGCACTACCTCCATAACCATTTACATTTATTTCCGGAGAATCTTGGCGACTTTAGTGAGGAGCAAGGTGAAAGATTTCACCAAGATATAAAAACAATGGAAGAGAGATACCCGAGACTTTGGGATGCCCACATGATGGCAGATTACTGTTGGACTCTTAAGCGTGACTGTCCGGGCATATCACATTCCAGGAAGTCCTCGAAAAAATCCTTTTTGCGTGTTGACTAAACAAGTGGTAGTGATAAAGTTTTATTACATTTTTGGTAATATATGCACAGTAATTACATATAATATGAATGCAGACTAAAGTCAAAATGCCACTGATAGAACCTAAATTTAGGATTGTACATAACAATTGCCCTACTAATATGGTCATTCTTAGTTATCTCAAAAACTAGAGCTGATAGAAAAAAATCTGATTACATTTTTGGAATCAGCAACCCAAAATTACACAAGAACAGCCATACAATTTAAGGCACCAAAATGTGTGTATTCCAGTGTTATGAGAGTAATGGTAATGACAGCTGTAAACACTGTGATGAGACGTTTATATGATGACGTTGTAAATTATTAGAGAGTAGATGGTAATGACAGCTGTAAATACTGTAATGAGACGTTTATATTAAGACGTTGTAAATTATTAGAGTAATGGTAATGACAGCTGTAAACACTGTGATGAGACGTTTATATGATGAAGTTGTAAATTATTAGAGAGTAGATGGTAATGACAGCTGTAAATACTGTGATGAGACGTTTATATGATGACGTTGTAAATTATTAGAGTAATGGTAATGACAGCTCTAAATACTGTGATGAGACGTTTATATGAAGACGTTGTAAATTATTAGCGTAATGGTAATGACAGCTGTAAATACTGTGATGAGACGTTTATATCGTGACGTTGTAAATTATTAGAGTAATGGTAATGACAGCTGTAAATACTGTGATGAGACGTTTATATGATGACGTTGAAATTTATTAGAGTAATAGTAATGACAGTTGTAAATACTGTGAAAAGACGTTAATATGGTGACGTTGTAAACTATTAGAATAATGGTAATGACAGCTGTAAATACTGTGATGAGACGTTTATATGATGACGTTGTAAATTATTAGAGTAATGGTAATGACAGCTGTAAACACTGTGATAAGACGTTTATATGGTGACATTGTAAATTATTAGAGTAATGGTAATGACAGCTGTAAATACTGTGATGAGACGTTTATATGGTGACGTTGTAAATTATTAGAGTAATGGTAATGACAGCTGTAAATACTGTGATGAGACGTTTATATGATGACGTTGTAAATTATTAGAGTAATGGTAATGACAGCTAAAAATACTGTGATGAGACGTTTATATGATGACGTTGTAAATTATTAAAGTAATGGTAATGACAGATGTAAACACTGTGATGAGACGTTTATATAGTGACGTTGTAAATTATTAGAATAATGGTAATGACAGCTCTAAATACTGTGATGAGACGTTTATATGGTGACGTTGTAAATTATTAGAGTAATGGTAATGACAGCTGTAAATACTGTGATGAGACGTTTATATGATGACGTTGTAAATTATGAGAATAATAGTAATGACAGCTGTTCATACTGTGATGAGAAGTTTATATGATGAAGTTGTAAATTATGAGAGTAATGGTAATGTAAGCTATAAATACTGTGATGAGACGTTTATATGAAGACGTTGTAAATTATTAGCGTAATGGTAATGACAGCTGTAAATACTGTGATGAGACGTTTATATCGTGACGTTGTAAATTATTAGAGTAATGGTAATGACAGCTGTAAATACTGTGATGAGACGTTTATATGATGACGTTGAAAATTATTAGAGTAATAGTAATAACAGTTGTAAATACTGTGAAAAGACGTTAATATGGTGACGTTGTAAATTATTAGAATAATGGTAATGACAGCTGTAAATACTGTGATGAGACGTTTATATAATGACGTTGTAAATTATTAGAGTAATGGTAATGACAGCTGTAAACACTGTGATAAGACGTTTATATGGTGACATTGTAAATTATTAGAGTAATGGTAATGACAGCTGTAAATACTGTGATGAGACGTTTATATGGTGACGTTGTAAATTATTAGAGTAATGGTAATGACAGCTGTAAATACTGTGATGAGACGTTTATATGATGACGTTGTAAATTATTAGAGTAATGGTAATGACAGCTAAAAATACTGTGATGAGACGTTTATATGATGACGTTGTAAATTATTAAAGTAATGGTAATGACAGATGTAAACACTGTGATGAGACGTTTATATAGTGACGTTGTAAATTATTAGAATAATGGTAATGACAGCTGTAAAACTGTGACGAGACGTTTATATGGTGACGTTGTAAATTATTAGAGTAATGGTAATGACAGCTGTAAATACTGTGATGAGACGTTTATATGATGACGTTGTAAATTATGAGAATAATAGTAATGACAGCTGTTCATACTGTGATGAGAAGTTTATATGATGAAGTTGTAAATTATGAGAGTAATGGTAATGTAAGCTATAAATACTGTGATGAGACGTTTATATGAAGACGTTGTAAATTATTAGCGTAATGGTAATGACAGCTGTAAATACTGTGATGAGAAGTTTATATGATGACGTTGTAAATTATTAGAGTAATGGTAATGACAGCTGTAAATACTGTGACGAGACGTTTATATGATGACGTTGTAAATTATGAGAATAATAGTAATGACAGCTGTTCATACTGTGATGAGAAGTTTATATGATGAAGTTGTAAATTATGAGAGTAATGGTAATGTCAGCTGTAAATACTGTGATGAGACGTTTATATGATGACGTTGTAAATTATTAGAGTAATGGTAATGACAGTTGTAAATACTGTAATGAGACGTTTATATGATGACGTTGTAAATTATTAGAGTAATGGTATTGACAGCTGTAAATACTGTGATGAGACGTTTATATGATGACGTTGTAAATTATTAAAGTAAAGATAATGACAGCTGTAAATACTGTGATGAGACGTTTATATGATGACGTTGTAAATTATAAGAGTAATGGTAATGACAGCTGTAAACAGTGTGACTAGACGTTTATATGATGACGTTGTAAATTATTAGTGTAGATGGTAATGACAGCTGTAAATACTGTGATGAGATATTTATATGATGAGGTTGTAAATTATTAGAGTAATGGTATTGACAGCTGTAAATACTGTGATGAGACGTTTATATGATGACGTTGTAAATTATTAAAGTAAAGTTAATGACAGCTGTAAATACTGTGATGAGACGTTTATATGATGACGTTGTAAATTATAAGAGTAATGGTAATGACAGTTGTAAACATTGTGACTAGACGTTTATATGATGAAGTTGTAAATTATGAGAGTAATGGTAATGTAAGCTATAAATACTGTGATGAGACGTTTATATGATGACGTTGTAAATTATTAGCGTAATGGTAATGACAGCTGTAAATACTGTGATGAGACGTTTATATGAAGACATTCTAAATTATTAGAGTAATGGTAATGACAGCTGTAAATTCTGTGATAAGACGTTTATGTGATGACGTTGTAAATTATGAGAATAATGGTAATGACAGCTTTTCATACTGTGAAGAGACGTTTATATGATGAAGTTGTAAATTATGAGAGTAATGGTAATGGCAGCTATAAATACTGTGATGAGACGTTTATATGATGACGTTCTAAATTATTAGAGTAATGGTAATGACAGCTGTAAATACTGTGATGAGATGTTTATATGATGACGTCGTAAATTAAAAGAGTAATGGTAATGACAGCTGTATATACTGTGATGAGACGTTTATATGGTGATGTTGTAAATTATTATAGTAATGGTAATGACAGCTGTAAATACTGTGATGAGATGTTTATATGATGACGTCGAAAATTATTAGAGTAGATGGTATTGACAGCTGTAAATACTGTGATGAGACGTTTATATGATGACGTTGTAAATTATTAGTGTAGATGGTAATGACAGCTGTAAATACTGTGATGAGATATTTATATGATGAGGTTGTAAATTATTAGAGTAATGGTAGGGATAGCTGTATATACTGTGATGAGACGTTTATATGAAGACATTGTAAATTATTAGAGTTATGGTAATGACAGCTGTAAACACTGTGATGAGACGTTTATATGATGACGTTGTAAATTATTAGAGTAATGGTAATGACAGCTGTAAATACTGTGAAGAGACATTTATATGACGACGTTGTAAATTATTAGAGTAATGGTAATGACAGCTGTAAATACTGTGATGAGACGTTTATGTGACGACGTTGTAAATTATTAAACTAATGGTAATGACAGCTGTGAACACTGTGATGAGACGTTTATATGATGACGTTGTAAATTATTAGAGTAATGGTAATGACAGCTGTAAATACTGTGATGAGACGTTTATATGATGACTTTGTAAATTATTAGAGTAGATGGTAATGACAGCTGTAAATACTGTGATGAGATGTTTTTATGATGACGTCGTAAATTATTAGAGTAGATGGTATTGACAGCTGTAAATACTGTAATGAGACGTTTATATGATGACGTTGTAAATTATTAGAGTAGATGGTAATGACAGCTGTAAATACTGTGATGAGACGTTTATATGATGACGTTGTAAATTATTGGAATATATGGTAATGACAGCTGTAAATACTGTGATGAGACGTTTATATGATGACGTTGTAAATTATTAAAGTAATGGTAATGACAGCTGTAAACACTGTGATGAGACGTTTATATAGTGACGTTGTAAATTATTAGAGTAATGGTAATGACAGCTGTAAATACTGTGATGAGACGTTTATATGGTGACGTTGTAAATTATTAGAGTAATGGTAATGACAGTTGTAAATAAGGGGATGAGACGTTTATATGATGACGTTGTAAATTATTAGAGTAATGGTAATGACAGCTGTAAATACTGTGATGAGACGTTTATATGGTGACGTTGTAAATTATTAAAGTAATGGTAATGACAGCTGTAAACACTGTGATGAGACGTTTATATGATGACGTTGTAAATTTTTAGAGTAATGGTAATGACAGCTGTAAACATTGTGATGAGACGTTTATGTGATGACGTTGTAAATTATTAGAGTAGATGGTAATGACAGCTGTAAATACTGTGATGAGACGTTTATATGATGACGTTGTAAATTATTAGAGTAATGGTAATGACAGCTGTAAATACTGTGATGAGACGTTTATATGATGACATTCTAAATTGTTAGAGTAATGGTAATGACAGCTGTAAATACTGTGATGAGACGTTTATATGACGACGTTGTAAATTATGAGAATAATGGTAATGACAGCTGTTCATACTGTGATGAGACGTTTATATGATGAAGTTGTAAATTATGAGAGTAATTGTAATGGCAGCTATAAATACTGTGATGAGACGTTTATATGATGACGTTGTAAATTATTAGAGTAATGGTAATGACAGCTGTAAATACGGTGATGAGATGTTTATATGATGACATCGTAAATTATGAGAGTAATGGTAATGACAGCTGTATATACTGTGATGAGACGTTTATATGGTGACGTTGTAAATTATTAGAGTAATGGTAATGACAGCTGTAAATACTGTGATGAGATGTTTATATGATGACGTCGTAAATTATTAGAGTAGATGGTATTGACAGCTGTAAATACTGTGATGAGATGTTTATATGATCACGTTGTAAATTATTAGAGTAGATGGTTATGACAGCTGTAAATACTGTGATAAGACGTTATATGATAACATTGTAAATTATTACAGTAATGGTAATGACAGCTGTAAACACTGTGATGAGACGTTTATATGATGACGTTGTAAATTATGAGCGTAATGGTAATGACAGCTGTAAATACTGTGATGAGACGTTTATATGATGAGGTTGTAAATTATTAGAGTAATGGTAGGGACAGCTGTATATACTGTGATGAGACGTTTATATGATGCCGTTGTAAATTATTAAAGTAATGGTAATGATAGCTGTAAACACTGTAATGAGACGTTTATATGATGACGTTGTAAATTATTAGAGTAGATGGTAATGACAGTGTTACGCACAGAATTGTTCTAAGACTGTGTGTAATTAATCTGTATGAATTGTACACTTTAAATTTTTTTGATCAAAGGTAGATAATCCTTGTTTAACTGTGGTTACATTTTACTATGGGGGTTACCTTCTCTTGTGTCTTGACTCGTCAATCCATTTTTTCGAACGATGTCTCCTTATACGGTAGTATCGGTCAACTGTTTCTTGGAATGATTTAAACCAGGGTTGAGGTTTATTCCCTGTCCATATAAGGCGTGATTTCTGATCATAGCTTTGTTGGAATGTTTCCTTCATCGTCTCGTTTTGAGTGTTACTCAGGCGTATGCGTTCTGCGCATGTCTGAACTTTAAGAGAGTTAGAATAGTCTTCCGCCCAGGGAGTCGAGGAGATGGACTGAGCAGAGAGGACGCCATGCTGCGTCTGTGATTTTTGATAGGGAATTATGTAGTCCTCCTGTGAGTTAGTTAACTAACGAGGCTTTCCCTATATGATTCGAAAACGCCTGGAGGCATATGTTTTGTGGTGTTGATTCTGAAGCAAGGTAATATCCTCCTTTATTGAACTCTGTGATCTACCTAGATGTTTGACATTTTGTCGTTCTCTGCTCGCTTGTGTGTTACAGAAAGGAGAGGTTCTTCTACTAGGAATTACACCCCAGGTATCTTCATACCTGAGATCTATATATATATATACGGGTCGCTCTAGGCCCAGAGAACAATTTCTATGTTCTAGGATCTTCGCTATGCCAGCGATCGCACCTATGTCGAGGGTTAGACTTAGGGATGCTATAAAGGTCAGCTTGACCTGTACTCCTGAAATGCCATTCTCGTGCGGACAGTAATAGACTTATTTTTGTACATCTGATCTGCCAGCATCAGAGAGGAGTACTGATATTTATGAATATTTATGATATGAAGCTGAGGCTATCGTCAGCTAGGATTACCTATATCAACTTAGAGAATGTATGCAGATCCATGAAGAAACTTTATTAATGCTGAATACTATGAACTGTCATGTCCATGACTTTTTGTGAAATGGATGTATCATTATCTGTCATTGTGGCGTCCGAAATAAATGATGGAAACGTCACCAGCAGTTATAACATTTCTATGACTTATACATGTCATAACTCCTGTATTGTGGAACTGTGAATATATGTCACACCTACACACACGGCAACCTACTTCAAACCAGACAAGACACCATCACCACAGCATATATATATATTCCTGGTGTCTATAGGGGTGGTCCCTACTTAGCTACAAATTAACAACGACTTGGACTTATACCTGTAAATGTTCATAGTGGCCAGATTGTGGCTTATCATCTTTAGTGGTCAGTAGTCAGCCTAAAACCACCCTTATCATTTTATGGTGGCCAATAGCTGGTTTCAACTGGTACCAGCACTCAAGGGGGTCAACAAACCCATACAACATTCTAGTTCGTCATTTCGTGAACTCACTTCCTTCAAGAAATCTACATCTTTAATGAAATATTTTGAAACTACCCGGCGTTGCCGCATTTAGATGGTCAAGTGCCGATTGAATCAATTTTGCCGCATTCAGATGGTCAAGTGCCGATGGAATCAAGTTTGCTGTAGTTCGAAGTTCGAGTACCGATCATTGTAAGAAGGACAAGTTCCGAAACTCCACATCCTGTATCAGAAGCTCATTTCCTGCGTCATGGCTGTTTATGGGAGCAGATGTCGATCAACGTTGGATCATTTATCCTTAGAATGCTGATCACAACCTGTTCTGCACCGTGCTGACGTTTGGACATATATAAGTTAAGTGGCCTGTTTGTTTGTGAACTGTGCCCTTATATCCTAACTGAGCCTTCTATATTTTCACACACTTTTTGTTACATGTTATATGTTTACATGTTATATGTTATTTGTATATTTATATGTTTATATTTCAGCGGGAGGTTGGGTGTGAGACTAATATAAGAGATACCACGTAATAGAGGTCTTATGTTAGTGTTCTATAGGAGCAATTTTCTTGATTGAAAATCTGCTAGCGACAACTGTTGCTATATTTGTTTAGTTGTGACGAGTTGTGCTTTATTTTCGTCGTTTTTTGTAATTTTTTTTTTCTTTCTGTTCTTTAGTTCTGATTTCATTTGTTTGTATTTGTAGGTCTCCTCTTTTCTATTATTCAGTTCTTTACACCATTTTTGTTTATACACTGTGACGTCATTTGTTTGTTTACATTTTTCGCATTTGTCATCACATTCTTTGTGATATTTTCTTTTAGTTTTCGCTGTTTATTTAGTTGACTTTTGCGAATGTTTTCGTATTGTCTTTGATCTTTGTCATTGTTTACATTGTCTTTGATCTTTGTTATTGTTTACATTGTCTTGGATCTTTGTTATTGTTTACATAGTTCTTAGTTAGCATTCACTATTGTTAAATATTTGCTTATGCACTATTAGCTGTGTAGTGCACTTATCATAACTAACTGGTGGATTTGCTTATGCACTATTAACTGTGTAGTGCAGTTATGATAAATAACTGATGGATATGTGGTTATGCACTATTAGATGTGTAGTGCCCTTATGATTAAGAAGTGACTGGTGGTATTATTATACATTTGATAATACAAGTTCTTTATCAAAGACTTGTTTCCCACAGAGATTGGGGTAAACATTGTGATTATACAAGTACTTTATTTAAGTCTTGTTACTATTAAGGTTGAAATAAGATAATTAATTATTTCAGGTTTTGGACTCATAATATTAGACATCATGTCTACACTTGAGTACTTTATTGAGCAAGGGAAAACCCTTGGTAAGACTGGTGATATATTAGAAGAGTATGCAAATACTCAATGGACTAAAGCACTGAAGTCTGAGGAGAAAAGACAAAAAGAGGAAAATAAAAGATTAGACAGAGAAGCTGAGCAAAAGAAGATAGATGCTGAGAATCTGAGACTGCAGATGCAGGCAGATGAAAGAAAATTCCAGATGGAAATGGAAAAACAGAAAAGAGAAGCTGAAGCTCAGGATAAAAGATTACAAGCCGAGGCTGAAGAGAGAAAGTTACAAAGAGAGGCTGAAGAAAGAAAGTTACAAAGAGAGGCTGAAGAAAGAAAGTTACAAGCTGAGGCTGAGGAGAGAAAAGCAAAAATGGAGCATGAAGAAAAACTCTTAGCTTTGGAATTAGAGAAGTTAAAGTTGATGAACATGGGTAATGCTAATGATCCAAATAAGGGGTCATCTTCTGATAAAGCTAGTACTTTTAAGATTAAACTACCAGCATTCAATGCTTCCAGTGACGATATAACGTTTTATCTGGATAGATTTGAACGTTCATGTAAAACACATAACATAGATAAATCACTGTATGTTTATCAGTTGTCCAATATACTTAGAGGTGATGCTTTGAGTATGTTAAGCATGGTAGATGAGCCTGACAAGAACAATTATGAGGTTGTCAGGGCGGTCTTGTTAAAGAAATACCAACTTAACGAAGACGGCTATCGTCTTCAGTTTAAAAATATGTTGCCAGAAACTGGAGTGGAATTCTCTGAATTCATTTCAAAGATACGTCTTACTTTTACACGTTGGGTTGAGCTGTCTAAGACAGAACATACATATGAAGCACTTATGGACTTACTACTTAGAGACAAGGTTATGTCTTCTGTCAATGAATCTTTTCTTGCTTTTCTTCATGAGCGTAAGCCTAAAAACATAAAAGAAATGGAAGAATACTGTTGCCAGTATGTCACTGCGCATCCTCACGTAACCATTAGCAACTCTAAAGTAAAAGAAGGTCTGCCAGTTGCTTCGGCAGCACCTTATGGCCCAAATTTCATGCGTAAATTTCAGGGTAGCCAACAAAATTTTAATAAGAAGAGTAACCGTAATTATGCTCAGAATCATAGCAATCAATTTCAGGGTGATTCTTCTTCGCAGAACTGGAGACAAGCTGATACTCCACGGTATACTACTCCCAATAATTTTAGACATTTTCGCAAAGGTAGTCAGTATAGAGGAAACTATTTTTCGCGGAGACCTCAAAACCAATATAATAGAGGTTCTCAACAGTATAGAAATGGTAATGACAGTTATGGAAACTGGAATTCAAACCAGGATAACAATTACAGTAGAGAGTTTAATGATAATTGCAGAGGCAATAATGGTCGCGGTAGATCGCAACATAAAAGAAAGAGATATCAACAGGCAAACTCTGTACAGCAAGAGTCTCAGGGAGCATGTAAACAAGGTGATGATGATAAAAACTCTAGTGCTATCACATGTTCTGCCTTTGACTTTAGTAGGGCAACTAAATGTCCCCAATGCAGTACTTTGTTCGAACCGACTACCGTAACTACTTTAAGCTGTGGTCATCCTCTTCCCGCTCTTCCTGCTGCAGTTGCGCATGACGGGAGAGGTTCTCTTATCCTACATAAGGGTCTTGTAAATAGTAATCCAGTCTCAGTCCTTTTTGATTCTGGATGTACTACTATTGGTGTTAGGCAATCTCTTGTAGATCCATCCTGTGCTACAGGAAAGGTGATCAAATGTGTCACATTTGGTGGCACTTTGGAAAAATATCCTACTGCCATAATACATATTTCTACTCCCTTCTTTACGGGAGATGTCCACGCGTGTCTTCTACCTAACCCTATAGCGGACCTTATTATCGGTCGTATTCACGGAGTTAGGGAATGTACCCCACAGCAGATTGCTGTTTGGGAGGAACAAAATATACAAGCTACCAATGCAGTGGTAACAAGAGCACAAGCTCTGGAAACACCTCAAACTTCATTAACTGATAATAATGAAGTGAATAGCCAAAATAGTCACTTGATTATTTCACGTGACTCTTTTATAAAATTGCAAGAAGAAGATCCTTCTTTACAAAAATTCTTCATTCTAGCAAAAAAAGGTGATCCGAATCAAAATACAAATAGAAAGTCTTGGATTTCTATGAAGAACGGCGTACTTGTGCGTATGGTACAAGACTCGACTACGTCTACACATTCTCAAATTCTTGTGCCTAAGAGTATGAGATTGCAAATATTGCAACATGCTCATGACTCACAATGTGCTGGACATATGGGTTTTTCCCGTACAAAGTCGAGGGTTCTTGCTGCTTTCTTTTGGCCATTTGTGAGCAAGGACATACGTATTTACTGTCAATCTTGCAAAGTATGTCAGGAGGTCAAATCTAAAGGACCACGACATGCTGCGCCTATCCAGGCTGCTGACATTCCTATTCGGCCGTTTCAGAAAATGGCAATAGATATTATCGGTCCTTTTAGGATCAAGTCGGCCAGAGGACATCAATTTATCCTTACATGTGTCGATATGTGCACACGTTGGCCAGAGGCTATACCTCTTAAGAGCATCTCCACTGCTGATATCGCAGACGCTCTTTGGCTGATATTTTCTCGCTTGGGATTCCCCAGAGAAATATTGTCAGACCATGGCACTCAACTTATATCGGACACTATGTCACAGGTAATGTCTATCTTACATATTAAAAGGTCTCTCAGCAGTATCTATCACCCAATGTCTAATGGGTTAGTTGAGCGTTTGAATAGAACACTTGGGAAGATAACTGAGGATCATCCTCAGGATTGGGACAGGGTTTTACCCGCGGCTCTCTTTGCTTATAGAGAGGTCCCCAATGAACACACAGGGTTTTCTCCTTTTGAACTTGTCTTTGGCGCGCGACCGCGCGGCCCTATGTCTTTACTCCACGATCTTATCACTGCCGATAATATTAGCGATGACACTCAATCTTCTTATGAGTATGTCATTGCTCTTAGGCAAAAGATCATCGAGGCATGCAAATTAGCAACTTCTTCATCCGAATTTGCTAAAGAAAAGGCAAGGCTATTTGCCAATAAGAACAGATGTCTACGACAACTTTGTCCAGGTGACAAAGCATTCGTCCTACTTCCTTCAAGGGAGAACAGACTTCTTATTGCATGGAAAGGTCCGTATGCAATAGTCTCTAAAATTTCCGACGTCGACTATGTTGTCGATATTGATGGAAAGCATAAAACTTTCCACATAAATATGCTCTCGGAATTTCATGAACGACCTGACTATTTGCAGCCTATTTTCCAGGCGACGGACGATTCTCCAGTACCTCATGGTCATTACTCATCCCTGTCAGTTATACAGGATGAGGAAACTACTTTTTCTGATGTCAATCTCCCTCTTCCTGTGATCCCACTTCATTCTACGGAATCTTGGAAAAACGTTACCGTTTCTCCTAATCTTTCCGCTGATGAACATCGACAAGTCTCTTCGATGTTACAAACATTTCAGGATGTCCTTACCGACATTCCGGGACACACACATGTCATTGAACATGACATAGTACTTACTGACCATAATCCTATCAGAGTCAGACCCTATCCTATACCTATCCATTTTCAGTCACAAGTCGAGAAAGAATTGGATGAGATGATACGATTGGAAATAATCGAACCATCCACTTCAGCATACTCTTCGTCCATGGTTATTGTTCGAAAGAAAGACAATAACATTCGCCTTTGCGTTGATTATCGCAAATTGAACCAAGTTACGAAGTTTGATGCTGAACCTATGCCTTCGCTAGAAGAGCTACTAAACAAACTTTCTAATTCTAGATTCTTTACCAAACTTGACTTGTCAAAAGGTTATTGGCAAGTTCCTTTAACTGAACGAGCCAAACCTCTTACTGCTTTTTCTACACCTAGGGGTTTATTTCAATGGAATTTCATGCCTTTCGGCCTTATGAACGCCCCTGCTACATTCGTACGCATGATGCGTCGAATTCTCTCATATCGTACAGATGTCATAGCATACTTAGACGATATCTGTCTGTTCAGTGATTCCTGGGAAGATCACTATCTGGGTTTATACGAATTGCTGTCTACTCTTCGCGAGTATAATTTAACTGCAAAACCCTCTAAAGCCTTTATAGGATTTAGCGAGATTTCTTTCCTGGGTCATCGTGTTGGTCATGGTCTTTTAAAGACAGAGGACCACAATGTTTCAAAAATATTAAACATTTCTGTCCCTAAGACGAAAAAACAAGTGCGTAGTCTCTTAGGTTTGATACAATTTTACGGACGATTCATTCCGAATCTGTCCTCCATTATGGCACCTCTTTCTACTTTATTGAAGAAAGGATCGCCTAATCTGATCCGCTGGTCTCAAGAATGCCAATCCTCATTGGACCAGATTAAAACTCTATTTTCATCTCCACCTATCCTTAGGTTACCTACTATTGAGAAGACTTTTGTTCTTCGAAGTGACGCCTCGTCCACTGGGATTGGGGCAGCACTAATGCAGGAGTATTCGGATACTCTGCATCCGGTGATGTATATTTCTAGGAAATTAAATGCTGCAGAAAGGAATTATTCGGTTTTAGACCGTGAATTATTGGCTATGGTTTGGTCAATTCTCAAGTTACAAAGATTCCTTCTAGGCGCGCATTTCATTGTGGAAACCGACCAGAAAGCTCTTACTGCTATTCAGAGCAAAAACTTGAAGAGCTCGAGGTCCACTCGATATGCCATAGCTCTTCAACCCGTTCATTACACGGTGCGAGCTATCCGTGGTTCGGATAATGTGATGGCAGACATTCTGTCTAGATGCCCACATGATTCCACTTAATTCTTCTGTCATATATATTTCCGGTTAAACGTCGAGATCTATAACAGTTCTCTACTATAAGGATATATTAGCACATATGTGCTCATTTTGGGAATTTATAGCATTGTACTGTATAATTGCCTTGTTCTGTTACTGATTTTGGTATAACGGAAGAAGGCTTAGTTAGAAATATACTGGCCAAAAGCTCACATGACCACAATTTATATATTGTATTTTGATTAATGTATTAAGAAATTTAGCATTTATCATAAAGATTTCTGTTATTGATATTTTCGCAGCACATCATTGACGTCTGCGAGAGTATGGACATTATGTCAACCATGAAGTATGTCAAGTTCTAACCTACTTTGGAACGAGTTATGTCCACATCTTCAAGGAACATCTGTTTAATTACTATAATACATTGTATCATGATATCATTATATGCTTGTATAATGTACTTTTTGGTTTAAGATGTGTAATTCTCTAATGCGGTATATTAGTATATGACACCGCTATTTTCATGACACTTCATTGTGTAATACTTGTATTTATGTGAGTATAATTTTGCTTACATTATGATGTTGCCATCACTGTGGCGTATGTTGGTGGCACCTCCCTGGAATATACGTGTACACTTAGGGAAATATTTTCTCTAAGAATCTGAGATATAATCTCAGCTATCGCTCCATGCGTCGACCTAGCCTCATATTAGGCATTATATCCGCGCATCATACGTGCGTTACGAGCCTGGTGTTTCTGGCTCTTGGATTAAAAAAAAATGTTTCATTTTTTTTCCCCGGAGGGTGCGGTAATCTGTTACGCACAGAATTTTTCTAAGACTGTGTGTAATTAATCTGTATGAATTGTACACTTTAAATTTTTTTGATCAAAGGTAGATAATCCTTGTTTAACTGTGGTTACATTTTACTATGGGGGTTACCTTCTCTTGTGTCTTGACTCGTCAATCCATTTTTTCGAACGATGTCTCCTTATACGGTAGTATCGGTCAACTGTTTCTTGGAATGATTGAAACCAGGGTTGAGGTTTATTCCCTGTCCATATAAGGCGTGATTTCTGAACATAGCTTTGTTGGAATGTTTCCTTCATCGTCTCGTTTTGAGTGTTACTCAGGCGTATGCGTTCTGCGCATGTCTGAACTTTAAGAGAGTTAGAATAGTCTTCCGCCCAGGGAGTCGAGGAGATGGACTGAGCAGAGAGGACGCCATGCTGCGTCTGTGATTTTTGATAGGGAATTCTGTAGTCCTCCTGTGAGTTAGTTAACTAACGAGGCTTTCCCTATATGATCCGAAAACGCCTGGAGGCGTATGTTTTGTGGTGTTGATTCTGAAGCAAGGTAATACCCTCCTTTATTGAAATCTGTGATCTACCTAGATGTTTGACATTTTGTCGTTCTCTGCTCGCTTGTGTGTTACAGAAAGGAGAGGTTCTTCTACTAGGAATTACACCCCAGGTATCTTCATACCTGAGATCTATATATATATACGGGTCGCTCTAGGCCCAGAGAACAATTTCTATGTTCTAGGATCTTCGCTATGCCAGCGATTGCACCTATGTCGAGGGTTAGACTTAGGGATGCTATAAAGGTCAGCTTGACCTGTACTCCTGAAATGCCATTCTCGTGCGGACCGTAATAGACTTATTTTTGTACATCTGATCTGCCAGCATCAGAGAGAAGTACTGATATGTATGAATATTTATGATATGAAGCTGAGGCTATCGTCAGCTAGGATTACCTATATCAACTTAGAGAATGTATGCAGATCCATGAAGAAACTTTATTAATGCTGAATACTATGAACTGTCATGTCGATGACTTTTTGTGAAATGGATGTATCATTATCTGTCTTTGTGGCGTCCGAAATAAATGATGGAAACGTCACCAGCAGTTATAACATTTCTATGACTTATACATGTCATAACTCCTGTATTGTGGAACTGTGAATCTACGTCACCTACACACACGGCAACCTACTTCAAACCAGACAAGACACCATCACCACAGCCTATATATATATTCCTGGTGTCTATAGCGGTGGTCCTTACTTGGCTACAAATTAACAACGACTTAGACTTATACCTGTAAATGTTCATAGTGGCCAGATTGTGGTTTATCATCTTTAGTGGTCAGTAGTCAGCCTAAAACCGACCTTATCAGACAGTTGTAAACACTGTGATGAGACGTTTATATGATGACGCTGTAAATTATGAGAGTAATGGTAATGACAGCTGTAAACACTGTGATGAGACGTTTATATGATGACGTTGTAAATTATGAGAGTAATGGTAATGACAGCTGTAAACACTGTGATGAGACGTTTATATGATGACGTTGTAAATTATGAGAGTAATGGTAATGACAGCTGTAAACACTGTGATGAGACGTTTATATGATGACGTTGTAAATTATTAGAGTAATGGTAATGACAGCGGTAAACACTGTGATGAGACGTTTATATGATGACGTTGTAAATTATGAGAGTAATGGTAATGACAGCTGTAAACACTGTGATAAGACGTTTATATGATGACGTTGTAAATTATGAGAGTAATGGTAATGACAGCTGTAAACACTGTGATGAGACGTTTATATGATGACGTTGTAAATTATGAGAGTAATGGTAATGACAGCTGTAAACACTGTGATGAGACGTTTATATGATGACGTTGTAAATTATGAGAGTAATGGTAATGACAGCTGTAAACACTGTGATGAGACGTTTATATGATGACGTTGTAAATTATTAGAGTAATGGTAATGACAGCGGTAAACACTGTGATGAGACGTTCATATGATGCAATATACGGAAATCATCATCTTTATTACTTTTCAGCTTCCTAAGGAGCACAAGCCCTCAAAAAACTTAAGCCAGGTCTTTCTGTCACGTGCCATCATCTGCAGGTCTTTCCATGTCTTCTTGATGACCTTCACGTCTGCCGCCAGTTCTCTTCTCCGTGTCTTCCTTGATCTACCTCTCTTATCCTGGGGATTCTAGAACAAAGACCTGTCGTGTAAAGCTATCAATAGACTTCTTCGATGTGTGTCCTATCCATCTCCATCATCGCCTTCTCATCTTGTGTTCCACTGGGACTTGTGTGTTTCTTCAGCAAAAAACCAAAAAGTCAATAAGGATATAAATAAATGGCGGATGAGAAGAAGACGGTGGCGAAGGTTATAAGACACAAAGGAAACATGTTGACAGCATTATAAGGTAAATTTCGTTCTGGAATCTCAAGGGTAAGAGGAAACAGAGGTTAACCGAAAAAAAACACATGGAGACAGAAGTGACAATTATGAGGAAGACGTGGAAAGAACTTGAGCTGACGACACGTGACAGTAGGACTTTGTTTACCTTTGTTGACTCCCATACCAAATCCTCCGGTCTCATGCCATCAGTTCAAGGTCTTTTCAAGTCATCCTCAGTGTTGATAATTATGGTCTGCTTGACGGAGAATTTGCGATTGCGCATGAGGCGGGCAAACTCATCATGTAAAATAAATAGCTACAGAAAACCACTACTGAGAGCATACAGGTTTCCTGCAAGAGCACTAGCTACATTGCTGCTCCGTGTTCAATAAGGAGTGAAAATGAAAAAGATGATGAAAATAAGACACACACAATGTATCAATAATGATTAAAATAAGACACAAAATATACCAATAACGATGAAATAAGACACACAGAATGTACATAGATGGTGAAAATAAGACACACACAATGTACCTACTTCAACACTGTCAAGAGTTAAATTTGACGTCAGAAGCAGCTCCCAACCACACGACGGTCTGTGGAGAGTGTAGTCAAAAATGATGAGTCCGGTGACATTTGTGTTGGGGGCTGCTGGTTCAGTATTAGCGGAGAAAAAGTTGCAGGCTGAAGACTGTGCTCTGTCCACGGACATGATTACACAGAGTACGAACTGCATGCAGTGGCATACCAGACTGTTGGAGAAAAATGAATTAAACTGCATATACTGCAGTCGTCTACCAGACTGTTGGAGACAAATGAAATAAACAGCATTTAGTGTCTTCCAGAATGTTAAGGCAAAATGAAATAAACTGCGTATAGTTGTCTATCAGACTGTTGGAGGTTATATAAATAAACTGCGTATAGTGTCTATCAGACTGTTGGAGGAAAATGGAATAAACTGCGTATAGTTATCAGACTGTTGAAGCAAAATGAAATAAACTGCGTATAGTTGTCTTCCAGACTGTTTAAGAAAAATGAAATCAACCGCGAATAGTTGTCTATCAGGCTGTTGGAGCAAAATGAAATAAACTGCGTATAGTTGTCTACCAGACTGTTGAGGGAAAATTAAATAAAATGCAAATAGTTGTCTATCAGACCGTTGGAGGCAAATGAAAAAAACTGCATATCAGACTGTTAATTTGGTTACGATAAGTTATCCATCAGAGAAGATGTTGTCTGTGATAGATTTATGAAGTCGTGAGTGTAAAGATAATGGATCCCAACGGAAGACGAAATACCTTATATGGGAAGTGGCTTGTAAACCACAGTTCTTGTGTCACGCAGGAATGTTCCGTGAGAGGTAGGGGGAAAATACCCCACCAAAATATTTACAAATTGTCTAGCATTTGAGATGTTAAAATACAACATTTCTGATTGGTGCCTTGTCATACTCGTAGTAGCATTCTGGATGAGTGCTGAATGTTGCCATATAATCTAGCGCCTTTTGAATATGGCAGAATAAAGAATAGGATCAGGATTCAGTTTTAAAGGACCGGACAACGTGTCTAAGCATCTTGGGATTTATACAACAACAACTCTACATTTATTAATACGGAAAGTCCGGAATCCTAGACCACGTGTAAGAGGCATCTTAAACAAGTTGCCTTAACTATTTCTCTGAGCCAGAAGTCGATATTAAAACATTATTTGGGGTGAGTTGTACATTGTATAGTTCTTTATTTTGCATTTATTAACATGTGAAAATTGCTAGTTTATGCTCAAGTCATACGAGGCTGGCAACCTCAGCATATAGAATGATAGTTTCAAGAAGCACCATTGCATGAGCTGGTTACTGCTTTATGCGGGTTTCTTATAGAGAACCAAAAGCAGAGATAGTCCCAAGTTCTATATGGAGCAGGGAGTGGATTATTACAGAACTTATGTACATAAGTATTACAAGGGGATTGACATAAGTCTTGGGCCTGACCATGAAGGACAAGTCACAGAGAGCTGAAATTTTGTATAGTGTTTATTCCTTTTCAATATAGCCACTGTTTGAATTGACACACTTCTGCCATCTCTGCTTGATCTTGAAAAGTCCTTGGGAGTAGAACACCCTATTTTTCAAACTAAACCAGTCATCACATGCCAGTATAACCTCTTCATCGCTGTCAAAATGATTTCCTTTTAGCTGTTTTTAAGATTTGGGAATAGAAAAAAGTCTGACGAAGCCAAATCTGGAGAATATGGTGAGTGTGGAAGAATTTCAATATTCAAATCGTTGGCTGCAAGCTCACAAGCCGTGCTTTGTGAGAGGGCGCGTTGCCTTGAAGCAAAGGAAGATTTTGAGTGCGCGTTATCCCTCGTTTCCTGTCACAACCTTTCTTAGTTTGGTGAGAAGATCTGCATAGTACTGTCCATTAACTGTGTTGCCACAAGGCAGATAATCTTTGAAAGGGACACCTTTGCCGTCCCAAAAAACAGTCAGCATCACTTTTCCTGCAGATTTCTGCGCTCTCGGATTGACAGGTGTTGGGGAGCCCGGAGTTTTCCATTGCATGCTGGCAATTTTGGATTCGGGGTCATAATGGTGTACCCAAGTCTCATCTGCTGTCACCATGGTCTCCAAAAAATTTTTTGACTGACACTTTTTGAGCAACTGTTGACAGCAATTTACCCTCATTTGCTTCTGATCACGTGTCAACAGTCGCAGAACCCAGCGTGCACACACTTTTCTCATGTTCAGTCTGTTGTGTAAAATTCTATAAACTGTTCTTTCATTTAGTTTTACTCCACTAGCTATCTCCACAATTGTCATTTTTCGATTCTGGTCAATGATTTTCTTCACTCTTGTTGCATTTTCATCGTTGCACTCTGAGGCTAGTCTACCAGATCTTGGCAGATCAGCAACATTTGAGCGGCAGCACTTAAACTGTTGACACCAGTTTTTTTTACCGAAGTATATGAAGGACAAGAATCACGAAACACTGGTTCCATCTCCCTGTGTATTTCTGTAGGTGTTTTTCCCTGAAACATCAGAAATTTTATCACAGCTCTGGCCTCCTTCTTTTCCATTGTTTTGTCAAATCTTTGGAGCAGCAGATCCGGTCAATAGGGTACATTGCGCCGTGCACCGTAGCGGGAAAACCCATTGAAGAAACAAACGCGTACTTCACACATTCAGTGCAAATATAATGAACGTTAAATGTGCCAAGTTTCATCTTCCTCCTATGACTCCTTCATGGTCAGGCCCAAGACTTATGTCAATCCCCTTGTATATTAACCTTTTCAACCAGTACATATGTACTTGTAAACACGTTCAATATAAATGCAATGGATGTTTTCCTCTCACTGGTATTAACATTAATGCTCAGAGAAGGTAACGTTCTGTGGCAGATGGGATGAATAAAAAGAGGGGGGGGGGGAGACACCCGATTTTGTGTCATGAAACCCAATACTTAGGAGTGCATTTGTCTCTCTCTTATTTCATGATACTAGTCGGTGTTGCCAATTGGTCGTACTATCTGTTGAAGTAGTCATTGGTATAGGTTGCCTTCAGTCAAAGCTAGACACTTTCAACAGACGGGTCTTAACAGACGCTGGACCATCTTCGCAATTAGCCACGATAATACAAAGGAAGTGTGCAGCCACCAGACTTGAACAGTGACGAGTGAACCAGTCCATAACCTGCAAAGAACAAGCATCGGCTGAAGCAGAAACCAACCGACACCTAACTGGCAGCTATATACCCACTTAAAGCTGACAAGTGAACTTTTTTCATTAAGAACATTCGAAAGATAAAACACACTATCCGGATCATCCTCAGTGAGTAAATTTTAAAGACTCTATCTAATTTACCCCACCCTTATTTATTTTACATTGTTAACGATAATTGACTATTAAATTTTGTTATCTGTAAATATACAAATTTATAGTTGATTTAATAATTCTTTTAGAGTGAACTGCATCCGTATGTCTCAGTCATTTTAAATACTTATAACAGAGCTATTGAAATAATCTTTGAATGATTTAAATCAGCTGGGGGCTCCTCAGAGAACGAGCAAAATTCTGTCTCCTCGTAGAAGGTCAGGGATGATAGAAAGTTTACACGACCTGGATCCTATCAGCTGTAGTACTTGATTTCTTAAATTCCTATGAGGCTCCCTGAAATTGAAGTACCATTCTTCAATTCACATCTCTGTCAGAGTAATCTTGAGCAAAAGGTAGACTCCTTCGAAGATCCTCAGTCGATACTCTGGTTTGGCTACTTTGGGACCATCGCTGCAAAGCAAGAGGAGTAAATCGCGTGACAGTGTGTGATAAGTAGGAAGGTGTAGGGTTTGTTTACTGTAGTGAGCGTTTCATTGTGTTGTGTTTTCTGGTGTGAACAATTTATGAGTGATGTTTGGCAGAGAGAGATCTGTTAACTGTTCTCGTGTTTTAAGTGTGAGTGATCGAATCGACAGTGCCGTCGGGCTGAGATATGTAGTGTTGAGGAGCCGGCGGAGAGATTCCGAAGTGAAGGGATGTGTTTTCAGGTAGAGCTGTGAATGTTTTCGACAGCAGCCGTTTCTGTGTGATTCGGGCATTTTTCTGAAAGAGATTTGGATCTAGTGTTCTAGTGCTATGAGAGCTGAAAGAAATTATTGTTTGATGACCCATGCATGTTCCTATGACAGTGTCCTGTACTGGATATCTGTACCCTAGCAAAGCCTATAAACACGGCCATAAGGTGAGTGTTAAACCTACTACAAAATCTAAAAATACGCATCATAGCAATTATTAATTTTTTTGTACCATTGTTTTGCCTGTGTCTTTATTGCATCATCGAATAACAGCTAAGTCAATCATCACCATGCTGTCATTTTCATAAATCTTCTTATCCTTCTCCTGATAAATGTTATATATTATAGATTATATCATCATCATCACCGTCATCTAGAATGACGATTATACTACACATGTTTTCCCTCAATGACTTTAACAGAAAATAAAGTCATACCTTGTCCTAGACATGTCGACAATGAATATGGAAAATTTATAGGTCACCGGACTAGGTCACTCTGTTTTTAGTTCTCAGCGTAAAAGAAGGACACTCAAGATGGACAACTACGTTCCACTTCGTCTTTTGTTGCAACAGACGTTGACGCCGCTCTTGTTGTTGTTTCTGCTGGCTGCTTCAGCGTTAAAGTTGTCTTTCAAATATCTATCTTGAGGTTGGCAAATTCCAGACAGTTGCCAATTTGTACAAGTGGTTGTCAATATTTGTTGTGTCAACTAATCTGAAGTTTTTAAAAAGGGAGAGAATATAAAGGTATATTATCAATTCTTGTGTAAACGTAAACGATAGCAAACGAGCCTGGCATATATATATATATATATATATATATATATATATATATATATATATATATATATATATATATATATATATATATATATATATATATATATATATATATAAGTCAGCCCGCCTGTCACATGTCGTTCTGTCTGTCCATCTATCAGACCACATGTCTGTATACTCACTTTCTTCTACATCATCGTAATTATCACTAGTTTTCCTTCCTGGTGCAACGGAGACGTACAAACTGTTGCTAATCGATACTTCCTCTCCTTGGATCCTTTGCCGCTGACTGATAATGCAGTCAGTGACCTTCACGCCAGAGGCATCTCGTAAGGCAGTAACAAACTCTCCATTTCTATCGGTCCACGGTCATCTTTTGCACGGCGTCCAGCTCCGGTTCGTGCTTTTAATCTCGATCTCGACACTTCTGCGCCAAGTTGTTGTTGTTTTCTCATTTTGTTTGTTTGTTTGTTTGTTTTTTGGTTCAGCCTTTCGATCGCCTTATTTCTGGGGTTCATAATATAGTAGTTCTGGTGATGGGCAAGGTCAACCCAATTCTGTCTGTTAAAATAGTGTACACATTACCTTTTTTGCTCCTGGTAAGCAGTTTTTTTTTCGTGAGTTGCTCATCACCCATATTTATACTTCCCACTTATCTTTAGCTCCGCCTAAAAGTTTACGGCTGCTTTATTTTCTACTTCTACCATTCTTTTGGAAGGTGCCGGGTTCGAATCGCGGTACCGACTAACTCCACTCTACCAACTGTAAATGGGCACATGGCTGTACTTTTCGAGTTAGTGAAGGAGAAGGCAGCGAGGAAGAGAACTGGTCACCCCATCTCTCGATGCTGGACCTAGTATGGTTATGTCTCTAACACCTCACTCACATACAGCTGTATCCAGTGGCGGATCTACTATGAAACTAATGAAGCTTAAGCTTCAGGGCCCTTAATCCCGGAGGGGCCCCAAAAGCGACTTTAGTCCACATTGCTTAAAAATGTTGGGTCTACTGTATGAGAAGGTTTTTGTTTTTTTTAAATAATAATATTAATAATATAGTGTAATTCAATACAAAATAATAATATTAATAATATAGTGTAATTCAATACAAAATAATAGTTAAAATAAAAATTAAAAGGTTATTAAAGTATCATGTAGGCTAGACGTAAACGAAAAAACGCTTTCTCAGAAAGTAGACCGAACATATTTTCCTATCAAAGCATGCGACAATAGTCGCACGACTCAAATTGATTAATTTTTTGTTGTTTATTTTCTACAATCCCAATTTTGAGAGTCAGTAGCACAGATGTTGTAAAGGTGGAGTGTCGCGGTAAGTTGGCTGTTCTGCTGTGGCTAATGTAGTGTTTTCCCCTTTTTAACAGCGGTCAAGACCGTAGAGGAATAACAATGAGTTCACGAAAGTACTTAAGTGGATACCAAAAACCCAAACTCAAGGAAAAGCGATCTGACGAAATCTCTAAATGTCAAAAACTAACAAACTACAAGTATTTGGCAATGTCAAGTCTGTCAACACGTACAGTTGAAACAAGCCAAGCAAACTCCATTGAAGCCACTGATAGTCCACAAACTGATGACGATCACAGTGGTCAACATGAAAGTACAGCAGAACAAGCAGAGACTGAGCAGAAACATGAAACAGGAAGCAAATTCATTGATTTCAAATAATACATTGACCTCGAAAACTGGCCCATAACAGTTGATAATGGTTTCATACAGAATTGTTTAATGCAAGACATAGGTTTTTTTTTTCAAAATAAAAAAAACAGATGATGTACGAGTATATGCCGAATCAAGCAGGGTTTACACGGAGCAAAACAGAAGTTTCTCAAACAATTATTTGGAAAAAAGATTGAAAAATGGTCAGACTGTGGTGTGATCCTGGGTAGTTTACTCAAAGAACAAAGGCTGTAAATACTGTTTTGTTTGCAAACTCTTTTCTAAATGCCAAACATCACTTACAACAGGTGGTGTCACAGTGACTGATAATTTTTTTTACCATCTCTCCCAACTTTTTTAAATACTCTTAATGTTCTGGTTTCCTTGTCATTTTAATAATTTCTTTTCTACCTTCGGGGTTTGTTTTTCCCCCTTCTCAGACCCACCCCGCGGTTTGTTTACGTTCTGGCTTTCAGTAGAAATCCCCCACTGGTCAGAAACGGTCAGCGTAGTGGTAATATTACATACACGCACCTGGTCCGTCCAGGGGAATTCCTCTGGTCGCTGTAAGTGTTTGATCTCGAGAGACGGTTTCTGTGAAAGAAACGGCTCGTTAGCAGGGACCAATCTTCTGAGGTCGGTAAACGAGTTTGATCTTCAATTCAGGAGAGATTTGTTGTGGCCCCTGACCATAATATTACGCATTACGCCGATACATCTGTAGAATCAGGCTATGCAGGTGTCTCGGGTAGCGTTGTATGTAAACTATAAGATTTGAGAATTTTACTACGTCAAACACACTCGTGAATATTTTCCTGGCCCGAGATGGACCATCATGAGATAAGGCAGACTTTAACACAGAACTAAATGTTAAGGCCTATCTCTAGTCATTTTGCGGGGTGAGTTGACATATCTTATTAATATTTGATATATTCATGTTAGCTTTTACATATATCTGATAGGAATGTGACTTACTTCATTTTTTGAGGATTTCTCCCGGTAAATTTAATTCAGTGATAATGTAGCGCTGTCTACGGCCTTAGTTAAGTGGTGCTTAAACTGTTACGGTTTATAATGGGAAATGATAAACTTACAATAACAGATACTAGGCGTAGAATCAGTTCATACAATGCTTACCATTGGGTTAAGAGTCAGCAAAATTAACTGTCATTTCTGCAAGATAAGGTCAGAGGTGTGGATCATTCACTTAACACTGAATTATAGGAGAAAGTCACTTATTCCTTTTTTGATAGATATTTCTAGTGACAAGGGAGAATCATTTTATGCTTACTTGTGTAGCTAGACTCTAGTCATAACTTTCACAGAAAGCAGACACCCGCCATAGATATAATTATATCTTATGATTCAGTCACAACTGTATTATATTAGCAAGAACATTGCATTCATTTTCTATGTACTCATTTTGTGGAATGTTAATATATTTCCCCAAGGGGACATATGATTTATTTGTGTAATGTCACATGCTGTAATCTGTTTATGTAAATTCACTTAATGTTGTAAGATGAATAACATAACCATTCAGCTGTATGTTTAGTTGGAAGAAGAGGAGTAGATTGTTGCTGTCAGAACGTTTACTGACAGGTACATGGGTGTACACAATATATTAAGCCTATGTGGGCACATGCTGATAATTGATAGAGCGGAAGGAACTGGAGGGAGACTTATATGGTTAAAGACAGCCCTAAAACTATCATAGCAATGATTACAATAAATTTAAATCCCGCAGAGGAGCTTAACCGTTTTTGTATAACGTTAGTATAATTTTATTGTTCCTTGATGTAAAGGGTGTCTCTTTTGGGTCTCAGTTTCAGGGATACCAAATTGCTAGAGTCAAATCTCCAGTCAGGCGAAGAATGTCATATACTCTTCGTTCTAGAGGGATTCTGAATACAGCTAGCAATCACAAGTCGTCAACCCCATTCCTGACCCAGAAACCCTTTGTCAACGCCAAGTTAAGCTCACGCAGTGCAACGAACCAACGCTAAATCTGAAGTCATCTAATGCAGTAGTAGTTCTCTACTCGCCTATTGGATTACCAGTCACAGCATTGCGGCTTCCAGAATATCAAAACCCCCAGCATGTTTATAGCAGAATCTGATATCACCCGACTTTGTGTGCCTAAACGGGGCACTCAGCCAAACCACAGTCAAACCAGTCCAAACCGGATTTAATGCCAAGCAAGCAATAGCGCTGGATAAGAGCGCCTGGGACTCTTTGTCCTCAAATAACTTCGTCTGGGGTATTTCTGGGTTATGTAGAACCTCGCACTTATGAGCGTCTTCCAGCCCCTCACGCAATTAGAAGTCACCAACGTTTAGCACCAACAAGGAAAGTTTTGTAGGCTTATTCCCTCGCCTTGAAGGATCTACATGTAAGACACTTTTCTGGAGCTAGCACCTTTGGTCCCACGAAAACGGACAGGCTGTCGCGCAGTTTTATTCATTTGGTAAACCAGAGGTAAATAGAGTCTTCCAGCCCACCTCGCACAATTAGAGGTCACCAATGATAGCACCAACAAGGAAAGTTTTGTAGGCTTATTCCCTCACCTTGAAGGATCTACATGTAAGACACTTTTCTGGAACTATTACATTTGGTCCCACGAAAGCGGACGGACTGACACTCAGTTTATTCATTTCTCGGTGTTCTACAGGTTTTATGATCGGTGGTCTGTGTGTGTTCGTCGGTGTATTTTGCATATTTTGATTATTGATGATTATTGATGACTATTGATGATTATTTGATTATTGATGTAATTTTATGTTGTTGTGATGACATGCATTATTTTCATGCTTTTCTTCTTTAATAAAGTTTACACATTTATTAATGCGCTGTTCACGACCCTTCCATCCATAATTAACTTATTTTAGCTCTTTACTATAATCTCTATGTTTGATAAGAGAAAAGAGTGAGAGCAGGAGGTGCTTAGACAGTAAAAGTGAGTTGAGGCTTGGAGAGAGAGATCATTTTGATAAATCTTCTTCCAGGTTGTCTCAAGTCCATCTCCTATTTACACCTTTCTGTGTGTGTAATCTATAACTCTGTCAGTCCACTATCCCTTGTCGATTTCACTACTATTGTCCAACTCGACAAATACTCTACACTCTAACTCAACCACGACAGGTGGGTTTTCTGATTGGATGAATGTACTCAGAACTCTGGAGAATCATGAAGACAGCATAGAACATAAGAGGCGATGTTGTGTTGGATAACAAGAAAGTCAAATAAAAATACTGTGGATCAGCAACTTGAAGAACAGATGACAAAAACCATACAGTTCTATTTTGAAGTACTGAAAAGAGTTGTAGCTGTTATAAAGTTTTTAAGTGAAAGAGGTTTGGCATTTAGAGGTCATGAGGAGAAGTGGGGCTCACCAAATAATGGAAACTTCATGGGGGCCATTGAACTTATTGCAGAATTCGACATCTCGAGAAATGTAAAAATGAAAAAGTAAATGCTACTTACCTATCCAAAACCGTGTATGAAGAATTGATAGTAATTATGGGAAAACATGTGCAAGATGAAACTGTGAATCAAATCAACAACCTAGACACCAAATACTACTCTATTATTGTTGACTCTACGCCTGACCTGACACATGTTGACCAGCTGGTAATTGTGGTTCGATACTGCTTTAATGGAAAACCCTGTGAGAGATTTTTAACATTTTTACCGATAGAAAACCATTCATCCACAACCTTGTTCAACAAAATACAAGTCCTGGGTGAACATAAGCTTTCTCTTGAAAATATCCGTGCTCAGTCCTAAGATAACGCATCTAACATTAATGGCTTGGACAGAGGGCTGCAAGCACTCTTTAAAAACATTAACAGGTTAGCAGACTATGTACCATGTGCAGCCCATTCACTTAACCTTGTTAGAGAAAAGGCAGTGTCTACTGTACCTGAAGTTGTTGACTATTTTGGCATTTTGCAGGAGCTGTATGTTTTCTTTTCTGGGTCATCACGAACATGGGGGATTTTAAACACACAGGACAATCTACATTTTTCTCTTAACAGCTTATGTGTAACTAAATGGTCTGCACACTATGAAGTAGTCCGGGCAATTAAAAATGGATATATGGGTATTTTACAAATTCTCAAACATATTTTTGAAGATTCAGAAGAGAAGCATGAATGTAAACGAGATGCAAAGAATTTATACAACAAGTTGGTACAGCTGGAATATGCTTTTTTAACAATCGTTTGGGTAGAAGTGCTGGAGCGTTTCAACAAAACACGTAAGACACTCCAAACCTCTGGTTTTGATGTATTTGAAGGTTATCTTCTGCTTTCATCTTTACTATCGTTTGTTAAAGAACTCAGAGAAAATTCAGCCGATAGGATTGCACACTATGAATCAGAAGCAAAAGGTTTGTGTGAAGATATCACTTCATGTTATTCTGATGCTTCCAAACGCATTGTTACAAGGAAATTTTCAGATGGAACAAGTGGTATTGCTTCTTTGAGAGGAGCTGACAAATTTAGGATAGAACTTCTATATCAACTCTATGACTGCTTGATAATCCAGTTACGCAAGAGGATTGACCCATATGAGCAGATTGCGAAAAGGTTCAAGTTCCTCTCAGAATTGGTGAACAATTCTGAAATTGATGAGGACAGTATTAAACTTATAATATCGTATTACAAAGATGATATTGACCACAAACTAGTAAACGAGTGTTATCAGTTCAAAGAACATTAACACCTTAGGAAATCCCAGAACACAGAAGAAAACATGCCATCTAAAATGCAATGCGCAGAAGTTCTTCAGCTTAATTGTGAGCAACACCTAATTGAAGTGTTCCCCAATATTACTACTGCGCTTAAGCCGTACTTGGCAATGCCCATCACGAACTGTGAAGCAGAAGGAATTTTTCAAAGCTATCCTTCATAAAAAAAAAATTTCGGTCTACCATGACTGAAGAGCGCTTAAATTCGTTACGCATATTGTCTCTAGAAAATGACATTGCAAGAAAGCTCTCATACGATAAAACTGTACGTGAATATGTTGCTAGAAAAAACAGAAATAAGAGTATTTTGTAAAATGTGCTTCATGTAGTATGTTCTGGTAAGTTTAACTTTTCCTTCTGAGCACAAATCTCTTATGGATACACCTTGTCAGCCTTGTTTTTTAACAAATGTATTAAAATATTTTATATTTTCCTCATTGCTAATTTTCTTATCTTATAATTTTCTTGGTATGTCTTCAACGAACTAATTCTGAATGATGGAGGCAATCATTAAAATAGTTACGATTTAAAACGTCACATATACCAAGGTGGATAATGGTTTAGTGATCAGAACATATGCCTTCCAAGCAAATGTGCTGCATTCAACTCCCAGCAGAGTTGTTTCTTTTTTGAAAATTCATTCATTTGTCTTCAGTTTTTATATGTGTGTTGTTGTGGATCTACTATAAAGCTTGAATTTCAGGTCCTCCAAGTCCATTTATGTCTATAATACATTTCTTTCACATCCTCACAATTTTTATTTTTACTAAAAGGGGCCCCTCCAAGAGTTCAAGCTTCAGGGCCCCCAAAATGTAGATCCGCCACTGGCTGTATCTGCTATAAAACTACTACCATTCTTTTCCGGGATCCCTTTGGCTTCCTCACCCTTATACTTTAGAAGAACATCCTCATTCCGTTCCATCTGACTTTGATGGCTTGACATGATTCAATCTAAAGAAAAAGTTGAAAGTGATGCAACTTCCTCCACAAAATAGATCTCTATGTTTTTGGACAGCTCTAATTAAGTGGAATGCTCAATGAACGTCACGGTGACATCTGAGGTGTCCATGAACGTCACGGTGACATCTGAGGTGTCCATCAAAACATAGTATTACTGCTTCCTCGGGTGAGACAAACGTGGTGACTAATATGATGTTGTGGTTAATATGATGTTGTGACTAATATGATGTTGTTGTCGTAGATTATATCAGATAGGTAATAGATGTTTATAGTTGTCAGAACCAAACTATATGCTGTGGATTTATAACAATATTACTAGTACTGATAATAACAACAGGCTCGCTCCGCTGGAGACGACCACAACAATAATGGCTGACATAAGGAATCAACACCTTGTACAAGACTTTCACTTTAATGAGTAAACGCACACAGTATAGTCAAACACGGCTAACAAACGTATGAAAAACATATATATCAATGCCAGAGAAACTTACCAAGAATAATTTATCTACTAGCCTCATACAACATGATATGACGGCCCTGTACAACCAATGAACTGAATACCGCTCACCGTGGCGGCCACCAGTTATGACAGTGAAAACGTCCAAAACATGAAATACTTATAATCTGCAGTATATAGGAAAAGCCACTAGATAATACACAAAAATCTAGAATTACACGATATGATTCACTTAATCCGCAATAAGGCAAAACTTAGAATACACCTCTCCTGGCACACTCTTCTCAGCAAGAATGCTGACAAGGGAAAAACTATGTACGTCCTCACTCTGACGCGGCTAGACGAAGAATGCTTTCCTGGCGCCTAATAATTCCCGCTTCCGCTCATCACATGACTTGCGGGTAGTTCTCCCCAATGTTGCCAAAACTCAGTGTTGTCAGTCTAATAATATTTCGTCACTACGAAATAGCGCCGTGACAATAGTCCTGTCTGAGCAGAGGGGATAGTGATAACAATGTGAAAGTAAGGTGGAAGAAATAGTTTTTCTCACGAGGTGATAGTGTAAGAGAAAGGACAGTCTCTGGGTTGAGTAATTTCTCTAATCCAGCCTATCTGTACTACTATATTTAAATCAGACGCACTTTCTCTCCTTGTACAAAATACAAGTTACACTGCACCCACATGCACACAATTCTGTAACAAATACGCACAACCGTGAAAACAAACTATGGATAAAATATAGGGTAGGGTTTGACCAACACAATAACTTAAGGTTTATTAAGTTCATTTATCACTAGAACTTTACAACATAAATCATATACATCAATAAATCATGGTTTACATACAAAATGATAATTAGTCAAATAGGTTCTCCCCTCTGGTAAAGGAAAAGAAAAAAAGATCCCAACAGAGGTTAATTAACCCAAAAAAATCAAAAGTTAACAATAAGTGTATTGAATAGTCAGTAAAGGAAACAAAGAACAAGTTCCTAATTAATCTATCCCGTAAATACTCAGGTTAGTGAGAACAAAACAGAAAAGATTTGTATGATAGTGGTAACAACAGAAAATTATGTTACTCTCTTACAGTTAATTCAATCCTTCATACTGTGGCCACATTCATATTCGCTTACCCAATAGTTGCCGCAGTCATTCCGTGGAAATAAACACTAATAAGTAATAAGACTATTCAGTGTCATATTGAATTTTGCTAAATACAGCCCAAGACTCTCCGTAGTTGCTGACTGCAAATTTCACAGGAGTCGCTGGAGTTGGTGATTTAATTTTTCCTGGATAAAATACGGTATCTCTGCCTTCAGTTGGTTGGAGTAAGGTTCATACGTGGTGATCGCCGACATAGGATGAATAATACATATATAATTCCTGTGTTGTCAAGCTTCAGGTTGCTGAGACACTATGTTAAGTTACACAAATGTTGCTGACAATATATTTTGCCACAGCTGGCTGATGTGATTGATATAAATGAAATCTGGTAATAGTTCTGGTCCAGTTAATATTACAATTAATGGTTTTATTCTAGTTTCTCTCATGTAATGAGGAAAAATGGACCGCACTGGTCACAACAAGAAGCTCATCAATATTAAATATCCCTGGATGCTTATAAGATTATAAGACTATAAGAACGCAAGTTCATATGGCCATAAGACCGCAAGTACTCAGGTTTTTATCATCCTAGATTTTAGGAAAGAAATATAAACATTTAACCATAATATCAATATTATATATATATAACACGTGTTAAGGTAAGACCTCTTTAACCACTCCGTTATAAATTAGATTTAAAACACAAGTGTCTTTCTTATCCTATCGTTTTTAACGCGTGATATGAACACTAGTCATTTATAAAATTACACAAAATGGATATAAGTAAATAATATATACCGTCAGTAGACAGTTATTTAATGTATGTACTAGTCAATTTAAAACATCTATTTCTGGGGAATAGCGGGTAATTAAATTTACTTTACAGCTGGAAAAATTAGCTATAAGTTATTTAATACGCTATTCAATGTAACACAGAAAATCCCAGTGAATTATAAATGAAAACTTTTAACACACTAAATCACTTAAAGGCTAGTATATAAATTACCACAAACAGAAAAATGAAACACTCCACGAAATCTAATAATTCACTTTGTACGAGAAATCTTAGGATATATAGCTAGTGAATTCAGAAAAATCTCTGAGCAACTGATAATGACTTTTGGAGAGACGAGGTATATATCCATATATGCCGTTCATTCGCTCCTTAATGCGAAAGTTGCACCTACGGCCAGGGTCGGTGTTACGTGCAGTCTTTGATATCTTACAATATTATACATTGGTATACTTGTTATGTTCGCAAATATTTTGTAAACAAAATAGTGCTTAAGGAAAAGTCATTATTGAGTTACTTCCCTTGAAAGTTGTGTCGGCTCTTTCGATCGAACTCCGCGGATGGATCCAGTTTTCTGCGATTTATTCTTTGTTTGGGTAGTAATAGATTGTTCTTGCTTCAGAATATCTATGGCCTGAATTTATGTGTATTGTTTGTCTGAGTAGGACGAGTCTGTCTTATATCTGTATATCTTTACATATCTAAGTCGAACTATATGTTCTGTTGTCTCTAGAGAGGTCAAAGGCTATTCGGCGGATGTGTCGCTAGAGTGTGGTGTGATTTGGCTTCGTCCTGATGGGGACTGTTTTTTCTATGTCGGCTTGTCGCCGGGGAAAAAGTGATCTCAGTATTTGTGGGGAAAGTGATAGTCGTCTAGACCTATCGTGTATGCTTTACCCCAGTGTTTATTCGTATTGCCAAGGAATGGCAGAATCATATTTCTGATACCAAGGTAATAATAGATACTCTTATGAACTCTCGTACGAAGCCACCATTTTCGATAGGTACGATTTGAATGTCTAAGAGAATATATTTGACTCGATGAAAACGACTTCGATTCCTAGCAGCACTATATCCTGTAGAATGCAGTCAATTGTTCATGATCAAATCTACAGAGCAATGAAAGATTTAATGAATGACTAACTTTAGGACAGATTCATTATCTGTATCCAAACGTGAGTGACAGCTCACGAGTGAAGCCATCTTGGAACCAAAACATGTAGTGACTTTCAAGAAGAGAAAAGGGATGCCCGTATTATCGCTTGATTAGTCCAGAGATCACTGCTACACATGAGAACCCATTGCTAGCGGTTCAATATTATTATATGAAAAAACTGTGCTGAACCTTATGTTAAAGAATCTTCGCTAGACGAGATTAGGTAGAAGCCATCTTGGATATTGTTTATAATCTGACGTGCTTTGTCAGTAAACTCAGTTGATATATATATGGGCGATACTGAGTGCTTGGCTACTGACAGTCCATTATACAATTATTCTACATGAGTGCCCATGTAACATTGCAAGACCATTTATCCACTGTACCATGATGTATTATGCCAACCTGTGATTTGTCACTATCTGTGCTGTCGAGTGTGTACGTCCAATTAAACTTTAGTAAAGGTACACAGTCGTTGGTGTCGATGACTTCCAGCCATACATGAGTGTGAGAAAAGAACATTTGTCAACACCACGAACTCTTCCTATCATTCGCACATTATACACTCCATCTATGTCTACACACCACTGCGTAGGTCAAGTTGACATTCCATACTCGAACCACGAGCAACACAACAACACAGTATTTAACTCTGGTGATGTTCGAGCGAGCTTCAGATTTCTCAGCATGTCTCTTGCTCAGGGCAAGGGTCTTGTATTAAGAGTTTATCAACTGATGATGATGATGTCTGCTTCCATCCACTTATATTTATCTTTTGGTGGATATCATTAACTGGAATAAATAGAGGACTTTATCAACTGGTGGACCAGCTTTCTGGGTTTGACCTCGCAGAAGTTCAGAAGTCAACAGATTACCGATACCAGACCGTTTCCTGTGGCTGATACGACACACTTGCAGTATTGGTTTGCTCTTTGTCAACACTTCGTCACGTGACCTGTCAAGTGAATGCAGTATGTAGGTCAGCGTTGTTGACATTTTTACATTAGACATTACAGAGTTTCACAGAACAGTTGGATCAATTCTTGTCAATATTAACAGGAAGACAGTATTAGTGAACTAAGAAGTCCTATTTTCATCGATGGATCTTCTTGTTTTCTATATATGAACTTTAATATTTAAGGCCAGAATGTTTAATTGAATAAAGTGGCAGTTTGTTTATTTTCATAAAAATAACTTTGCCATTACTGTAAAACTGAGCCTATTTTGCAACACATACTATCATACACATAATTTATATATATTTATGTTTACATGTTATTTGTTTGTATAGTATGTTAGTTTCTATGTCAGCGGGTTGTGTTTAAGGTTGGGCGGCGTCCTCACAACAGAATATCCCACGTCATAGAGGGTCCGTTGTGGGCGTTTTCTATAGGTGCAATTTTCTTGATTGAAAATTTGCTGCGACAACTGTTGCTTTTGTGTTAGCTGTGAAGTCTGTAATTATTGTTATTTTTGTAATATTTCTTTGTTCTTTAGTTTTGTTTTGATTTGTTTGTAATTTGTTGGTCTAACCTTTTCTATCTTTCAGTTCTATTCACAATTTATATTCATATATTGTGACGTCATTTGTGTTGTTATTCTTTGCAGATTCAGTGATTATTTTCATTGATTTCCCTATTTGATTTATTTTGATTTCTGCAAACGTTCTTGTATTGTCAGTCCTATTTGTACTTTATGTATTCTGTTGGTTGACATATGTTTTATATAGGTATATTTCATAAGACACAATTGCCTGTGCACTGCACTTGGATTATGGTATAAACCAGTACCTGATTATTATTACTATTATACAAGACCTTATTAAGGCTTGTGACCCACAGATATTGGGATAGTATACTGATTAATCAAGTCATTAAGAACTTGTGGTATTATTATTGGTTCAGGTGATTAGTATTATTGTTAGACATCATGTCTACATTAGAATACTTCATTACACAAGGGAAAGCCCTTGATAAGACTGGTCAACAATTAGAACAATGGGCTGTTGCTCAATATGACAAAGCATTAGCTGCAGAAGAGAAAAAAAGCTGCTGCAGAAGAAAGAAAAGCTATGGCTGAAGAGAAAAGATTAGAAAGAGAAGCTGAGGCTGCAGCTGAACAAAAAAAATTAGAAAGAGAAGCTGCTGCTGAACAAAAAAGATTAGACAGTGAAGCTGAACAAAAAAGATTAGACAGTGAAGCTGAACAAAAAAGATTAGACAGGGAAGCTGAACAAAAAAAATTAGAAAGAGAAGCTGCTGCTGAACAAAAAAGATTAGACAGAGAGGCTGAAGAAAAAAAAGCAATAAGAGAACATGAATTTGAGTTGGAGAAATTGAGATTGACAAGTATGAGTAATGTTAATCAGGCATCTAGTGGTAATGGTAAACCTTCTAGTTACAAGGTTAAGGTTCCACCGTTCAATCAGTCCAGTGACGATATTACATTCTGGCTGGATAGATTTGAACGTTCTTGTCGTACACATAATGTGGATAAATCACAATACGCTAATCAATTATCAGAAAACTTGAAAGGTGAATCTTTGACTAGATTATGCCTTGTAGGAGAAGCAGATAAGGATAATTATGATGTCATTAGGGCGGCTTTGATAAAAAAATATCAGCTAAGTGAGGAAGGCTATCGCCTTTTATTTAAAACGATGGTGCCTGAGACGGGTGTAGAATTCTCAGAATTCACTGCAAAGGCACGTCTCACAGTTGATCGTTGGATTGAGCTTTCCAAAACAGAAAAAACGTATGAAGGACTTATGGATTTGTTGCTCAGAGATAAGATTATGTCATGTGTGAACAAACCTTTCCTTGAATTTATACATGAGCGTAAACCCAAATCTCTAAAAGAAATGGAAGAATATTGTTCCCAATATGTCACTGCACACCCCGACGTGACTTTTGGCAACACTAAGATTAAGGAGAGTATGCCAGTTGCTTCAGCAACACCATACAATCCCAATTATTCACACAGATTTCAGGGACCTCAAAACAGATTTGATAAAAAAGGTAACCATAATAGTTATCAAAACCAAGGTAACCAATCATTTCAGGGTTCTTCTTCAAAGAACTGGAGACGACCTGATAGCTCTCGACACAGGGGTGGTCATAATTATAGGAATTTCCGTAGAGGAAGTAATTATAGAAACTATCAGGGTTATCCGTCTTGGAGTCAACAAGATCATAATTACAGAGATACTCATTATAATGAATATGATAATGGTAACCAAGGGAACTATGACTCAAACCCAAATAGGGGTTACAATAGAGGTAACAATAACTACAGAGGTGATAATAACCGAGGTAGATCTCAAAACAAAAGACATAAACCACATTTTCAGGCAAACTCTGCACAACAAGAGTCCCATGAAGCCTATAAACAGAGTAAAGATAATAATGATGCTAGTAATATGGCATGTGCCGCTTTTGATTTTGGGAGAGCATCTCAGTGCCCCCAATGCAAAACGTTATTTGAGCCAACCACAGTGTCTACTTTAAGCTGTGGCCATCCTCTTCCTGCTCTTCCGGCATCAGTCGCGCATGATGGAAGAGGTTCTCTTGTCTTACATAAGGGTTTAGTGAATAACAATCCAGTCTCTGTGCTATTTGATTCTGGATGCACCACAATTGGTGTTAGGCAGTCACTCGTAGATCCTTCCCGTGCCACTGGACAAGTAGTCAAATGTGTAACATTTGGCGGCACATTAGAGAAATACTCTACTGCTATCATTAGGATTGCTACTCCTTTCTTTACAGGAGATGTACACGCATGTCTTCTTCCGAATCCGATCGCTGACCTCATCATCGGTCGCATTCATGGAGTCAAGGAATGCACTCCGCAACAAATTTCCACGTGGGAAAGGCAAAACATGCAGATTGCTAACGCTGTAGTCACTAGAGCTCAGGCTCTTAATATGCCTCAAACTTCATCTACTGAAGATAATGAAGTGCATAACCAAGATAATCCCTTGGTAATTTCTCGTGACTCGTTTATAAAACAGCAAGAAGATGATCCCACTCTGAAGAAATTCTTCATTCTTGCAACTAAAGGTGATCCGAATAAAGACACAAGTCGTAAATCGTGGATTACAAAGAAGAATGGCGTACTTGTACGTATGGTTCAAGACTCCATTACGTCAAGTCATTCTCAAATCCTGGTTCCCAAGAATTTGAGAGTTAAAATTTTGCAGCACGCTCACGACTCTCAGTGTGCTGGACACATGGGTTTTTCCCGTACTAAGTCAAGAGTCCTTGCGGCTTTCTTTTGGCCATTGGTAAACAAGGACATACGGATTTATTGTCGATCTTGTAAAGTATGTCAGGAAGTTAAATCCAAAGGTCCACGGCATGCTGCACCCATTCAGGCGGCGGACATTCCTATTCGGCCGTTCAAAAAAATGGCCATAGACATTATTGGTCCATTTAAGATCAAGTCTGCCAGAGGACATCAGTTTATCTTGACGTGTGTTGATATGTGCACACGTTGGCCAGAGGCTATTCCTCTGAAGAGCATTACTACTGCTGATATTGCAGATGCTCTTTGGCTTATATTTTCTCGTCTGGGGTTCCCCGGAGAGATATTGTCAGACCATGGCACCCAACTAATATCAGATACCATGTCTCAAGTAATGTCTACTCTGCAGATAGATAGATCTTTAAGTAGTATCTACCATCCAATGTCTAATGGTATGGTCGAACGCCTTAATAGAACACTTAAAAACTTACTGGGGAAGATAACTGAGGATCATCCTCAAGACTGGGACAGAGTTTTACCTGCGGCCCTCTTCGCTTACAGAGAGGTACCCAATGAACATACGGGATTTTCTCCCTTTGAACTCGTCTTTGGCGCGCGTCCGCGTGGCCCTATGTCGTTGCTTCACGATCTCATAACATCTGACAATATTGACGATGACACAAAGTCATCCTACGAATATGTCATCGCGTTGAGACAAAAAATTATCGAAGCATGCAAATTAGCAACTTCTTCTTCTGAATTTGCGAAACAGAAGGCAAGGCAATTTGCCAATAAGAAGAGATGCTTACGACAACTTTGTCCTGGTGACAAAGCATTTGTATTACTACCTTGTAGGGAAAACAGATTACTTATTTCTTGGAAAGGTCCGTACGATATAATATCGAAAATTTCCGATGTCGACTATATTGTCGATATTGATGGGAAGCATAAAACCTTCCACATCAATATGCTTACTGAATTCCATGAACGTCCGGATTATTTGCAACCCATTTTCCAAGCAACGGACAATTCTCCAGTACAACATGGTCATTACTCATCACTGTCCGTGATACAGGATGAGGAAACAAGTTTTTCAGATGTAAATCTTCCTCTTCCAATGATCCCACTTCATTCTAGTGAATCATGGAAGAACGTTACTGTCTCTCCTGATTTGTCTCTAGGAGAACAGCGACAAGTTTCAACTATGTTGCAAACATTTCAGGATGTACTCACTGACATCCCTGGACAAACGAATGTCATTCAACATGACATTGTTCTAACTGACCATACTCCTATTAGGGTTAGACCTTATCCTATACCTATACATTTTCAAGCACAGGTCGAGAAAGAGTTGGATGAGATGATAGATTTGAAAATAATCGAACCATCCACCTCTGCATATTCTTCGCCGATGGTTATTGTGCGTAAAAAAGACAATAACATACGTCTTTGCGTTGACTATCGAAAATTGAATCAAGTAACGAAGTTCGATGCCGAACCTATGCCTTTACTGGAAGAGCTACTTACTCGACTCTCCAAATCTCATTTTTTCACTAAACTTGATTTGTCTAAAGGATATTGGCAAGTTCCTTTATCTGAACGCGCCAAACCTCTCACGGCTTTTTCAACACCTAGAGGTTTGTTCCAATGGAATTTTATGCCTTTCGGTCTTATGAACGCACCAGCTACATTCGTACGCATGATGCGCCGAATCCTATCTTATCGGTCAGATGTCATTGCATATCTAGACGACATCTGTCTTTTCAGCGATACTTGGGAAGATCACTATTCAGGGTTAGATGAATTGCTGTCTACTTTGCGTGAGCACAACCTGACAGCGAAACCCTCTAAAGCCTATATTGGTTTTAGCGAAATTTCTTTCCTAGGCCACCGAGTTGGTCATGGTTTCCTAAAGACAGAGGACCATAATACTAGTAAGATACTTAACATCTCAATCCCTAAGACTAAAAAACAGGTGAGAAGTCTGTTAGGTCTTATTCAATTTTATGGCAGATTCATTCAGAATCTATCCTCTATCATGGCACCTCTCTCAACACTTCTAAAGAAAGGTTCGCCTAATGTGGTCCACTGGTCTCAGGAATGCCAATGCTCTCTGGATAAGATTAAAACACTGTTTTCAACACCACCTATTTTAGTGCTACCCACTAAAGATAAGACATTCGTTCTTCGTAGTGACGCTTCATCCACTGGGATTGGAGCGGCACTAATGCAAGAGTACTCTGGAACTCTGCATCCTGTAATGTATATTTCCAGAAAACTTAATGCGGCAGAAAGGAATTATTCGGTTTTAGACCGTGAGCTATTAGCTATGGTTTGGTCGATCCTCAAACTACAGAGATTCCTTCTAGGCGCACATTTCATAGTAGAAACCGACCAAAAAGCTCTTACTGCTATACAGAGTAAGAATTTGAAGAGCTCGAGGTCTACTCGATATGCAATTGCTCTTCAACCTTTTCATTTCTCTGTGCGAGCTATTCGTGGATCAGATAATGTGATGGCAGACATTCTGTCAAGATGCCCACATGATTCCACATAACTATTAGGGCTTAGACTTCTTGATATGTCTAGTTCTATAGTAGTTCCTTTTCTATATCATGATAGATACACATTTGTAATTTAATAATATAATGATTGTATCACTACATAGCGGTTCATTGATGTTTATTCACCGCTGTGCTTTGATGATTTTTTCTTCATAAATCATAAATTTAAGATATCTAATACGAAATGATGATATGAATTTTTTAGGCATTGTGTAATTGCCAGAATTGTATTATACTTTGATGACACCTTCCTGGAAAAATATACTTGTAGAGAAATAATTTCTCTCAGTTTATGAGACACATTCTCACCAGTCGCTCCATAAGTCGACTTAGCCTCATATTAGGCGTTATAGGTATTCCTGATATTTTCATCTGCGCATTATTCATGCGTTGTGAGCCTATTGTACGTTGCTCCTAGATGTATTTCAAAAAAAAAAAAATGTTCCATTTTTTTTTTCCCGGGAGGTGTGGTAAGACTGTTACGTGCAGTCTTTGATATCTTACAATATTATACATTGGTATACTTGTTATGTTCGCAAATATTTTGTAAACAAAATAGTGCTTAAGGAAAAGTCATTATTGAGTTACTTCCCTTGAAAGTTGTGTCGGCTCTTTCGATCGAACTCCGCGGATGAATCCATTTTACTGCGATTTATTCGTTGTTTGGGTAATAATAGATTGTTCTTGCTTCAGAATATCTATGGCCTGAATTTATGTGTATTGTTTGTCTGAGTAGGACGAGTCTGTCTTATATCTGTATATCTTTACATATCTAAGTCGAACTATATGTTCTGTTGTCTCTAGAGAGGTCAAAGGCTATTCGGCGGATGTGTCGCTAGAGTGTGGTGTGATTTGGCTTCGTCCTGATAGGGACTGTGTTTTTCTATGTCGGCTTGTCGCCGGGGAAAAAGTGATCTCAGTATTTGTGGGGAAAGTGATAGTCGTCTAGACCTATCGTGTATGCTTTACCCCAGTGTTTATTCGTATTGCCAAGGAATGGCAGAATCATATTTCTGATACCAAGGTAATAAAGATACTCTTATGAACTCTCGTACGAAGCCACCATTTTCGATAGGTACGATTTGAATGTCTAAGAGAATATATTTGACTCGATGAAAACGACTTCGATTCCTAGCAGCACTATATCCTGTAGAATGCAGTCAATTGTTCATGATCAAATCTACAGAGCAATGAAAGTTTAATGGATGACTAACTTTAGGACAGATTCATTATCTGTATCCAAACGTGAGTGACAGCTCACGAGTGAAGCCATCTTGGAACCAAAACATGTAGTGACTTTCAAGAAGAGAAAAGGGATGCCCGTATTATCGCTTGATTAGTCCAGAGATCACTGCTACACATGAGAACCCATTGCTAGCGGTTCAATATTATTATATGAAAAAACTGTGCTGAACATTATGTTAAAGAATCGTCGCTAGACGAGCTTAGGTCTAGAAGCCATCTGAAATATTGTTTATAAGCTGACGTGCTCAGTCAGTGAACTCAGATGATATATGTATGGGCGATACTGAGTGCTTGGCTACTGACAGTCCTGTATACAATTATTCTACATGAGTGCCCATGTAACATTGCAAGACCATTTATCCACTGTACATGATGTATTATGCCAACCTGTGATTTGTCACTATCTGTGCTGTCGAGTGTGTACGTCCAATTAAACTTTAGTAAAGGTACACAGTCGTTGGTGTCGATGACTTCCAGCCATACATGAGTGTGAGAAAAGAACATTTGTCAACACCACGAACTCTTCCTATCATTCGCACATTATACACTCCATCTATGTCTACACACCACTGCGTAGGTCAAGTTGACATTCCATACTCGAACCACGAGCAACACAACAACACAGTATTTAACTCTGGTGATGTTCGAGCGAGCTTCAGATTTCTCAGCATGTCTCTTGCTCAGGGCAAGGGTCTTGTATTAAGAGTTTATCAACTGATGATGATGATGTCTGCTTCCATCCACTTATATTTATCTTTTGGTGGAGATCACTAACTGGAATAAATAGAGGACTTTATCAGTCGGGCAAATCTACGGTTCGATTCCTGAATGAAAGGTTTTTTCTTCACCTCTGCCGACCGAGAACCTTTGTCTTGTCTTTCATTCTCCCCGCCTGCCGCATATCAGCTACGTAAGTTAATTCCCCTGAAAATGTAACAATCTAAGGTACGTCTCAGACTTATCGCCCTTGATTCTTCAAAGAAACCGTTAACGCCAGGCCTCTGCCCGGGTGTTTCCCTGATCAAAGAACGATTACGCCGTGCTGCGCACTTCGCTCTGTTCCACCGTGCTTAATTGGCAGACGGCTCGCGTGTTAATTGCGATAGTGAATCAGGCGTTCGTGTAGCAAAAAAATATAATCCTAGATGGAGAGGGGGGGGGGGCAAAAGTAGACGGTCACTGCTGCACTATTTCCATATGTGACAGTTGTGACTAATATGCTGTTGTGACTAATATGATGTTGTGACTAATATGATGTTGTGACTAATATGATGTTGTGACTAATATGATGCAGGCAATCTCATTATATAAAACATAATGTTACAGAAACCACCACATGAGAATGCGGGGTTTCAAATAGGCTTACTGCTGTCTCCATGTTCCAAAATTATTTTAAAAAGTAACTATATGAAAGAATAAACTCAATAAGACAAATAACATTTTTACACTGTAGTTTTGGTACAAGTAGTAGTAATACTGGTATTATAGTAGTAGTATACTAATAGTAAACGCTGTAATAATAGTAATAGTAACAGTTGTCGTAGTAGGAATAGTAGCAGTAGTACTAGTAATAGTAACAGTAGTAGTAATAGTAACAGTAGAAGTAATAGTAACAGTAGTAGTAATAGTAACAGTTGTAGTAGTAATAATAGTAACAGTAGTAGTAATAGTAACTGTAGTAGTAATAGTAACAGTAGTAGTAATAGTAACAGTAGTAGTAATTGTAACAGTAGTAGTAATAGTAACAGTAGTAGTAATGGTAACAGTAGTACTTGTAATAGTAACAGTAGTAGAAATAGTAAGCATAGTAGTAGTAGTAATAGCAACAGTAGGAATAATAGTAAACGTAGTAACAGTAGTAGTCACAGTAACAGGACGAGTAATAGTAAACGTAGTAGTAGTAATAGTAACAGTAGGACTAATAGTAAAGGTAGTAGTAGTAGTAGTCATAGTAACAGGAAGAGTAATAGTAAACGTAAACGTAGTAGTAATAGTAACAGTAGTAGTAATAGTAAACATAGTAGTAGTACTAGTAACAGTAGTAGTAATAGTAAACGTAGTAGTAGGAATAGTAACAGTAGCAGTTATAGTAAACGTAGTAGTCGTAGTATTAGTAACAGTAGTAGTGAAATAGTAGTAGTAGTAATACTGATATTAGTAGTAGTAGTATTAGCAGCAGTAGTAATAATAATAGCAGTAGTAGTAGTTGTAAAACTATTGGTATTAGTAGTAACAGTAGTAGTAGTAATAGTAATGTTAGTAGTATTGGTATTAGTAGTAGTAGTAATAGTAACAATAGTAGTAGCAATAGTAGTAGTACTAGTGGTAGTATTGATATTAGTAGTAGTAATAATGGTAACAATAGTAATAGTAGTAATAGTAATAACAGTAATAGCAGTAGAAGTAATAATAGTAACAGTATAAGTAGGATAAGTCGTAATAGCAGTAGTAGTAGTTTTAGTATTAGTAACAGTATTAATATTATTAGTAGTAGCAGTAGTATTAGTAGTAGTAATAGTAGCAGTAGTATGGGTATTAGTAGTAGTAGCAGTAACAGTAGTAGTAAATTAGAAGTAGCAGCGGTAGTAGTAATAGAAGTCGCAGTAACAGTAGTAGTATTAATAGTAGAAGAAGAAACAGTTGTAGTAGTAGTAGTAACAATTGTAGCAATAAAAGTAGTAGTATTAATCGTAGTAGCAGCCACAGTAGTAGTATTAGTAGTAACAATAATATTACTAGTTGCAGTAGCAGTAATAGTAGTAGCAGTAGCAGCGGCAGTGGAAGTAACAAAGGTGGTAGTAGTAGTAGTAGAAATAGTACTAGTTATAGCAGTAGTTGCTGTAGTAGTAGCAGCAGTAGTAGTAGTCGTCGTAGTAGTAGCAGTAATAGTAGTAGTAGGAGTAGTAGTAGTAATATCATTTATTGCAGTTGTAGCAGTACTAGCTGTAATAGTAGCGGTAACAGCAGTAGTAGTAGTAGCAGTAGTAACTGTAGCAGTAGTAGTAGTAGCCGTAATAGCATTAGTAGTAGTAGCAGTAGCTGTAGAAGCCGTAATTGCTGTCAGCAGTACTAGTAGCTGTAATAGCATTAGTAGTAGTAGCGGTAGTAGTACTAGCAGTAGTCTTAGAAGCAGCAGTAGTAACAGTAGCCGTAGTAGCCGTAAAAGCAGTAGTAGTAGTAGCAGTAGCATATATAGCATAATAGCAGTACTAACAGTAATAGTAGTAGCCGTAATAGCAGAAGTAGTAGTAACAGTAGTAGCTGTAGCAGTAGTCTTTAGTAGCAGTAGTAGTAGTAGCAGTAGCAGCAATAGTGGTAGTAGCAGTAGTGGTAGTAGC